>ML821697.1:44328-73607 GCA_009831015.1 Picea engelmannii
CATGCTCCCAAGTTTAAACTAAACAGATAATATCAATATCACTCGGGATCCAACTTATCATAGGACCTTTGTGCCATGGAAAGCCACGACAATTCCAAAAAAGGATCACGAGTGTCCCAAATTCCTATTTATTATTATCCTTCTGGTCTCTATCCCTAACAATAGCTTTTTGATTTCTAATTATTGTCCATTTTCCTTCTTTCCTGGTTTCTTTTACCTTTTGAACTTCCTTCCTTAATGCAGCTTGGTCTTCAGGAATGAGGTCTTCATTTATAAATATTCCTAACCCTTTTAAGCTCGAAGATTTACTAAGTATGCTATATTTATGGTTATTACAACTTACTTTGACACGGATCAACCTATCTTTGTGATCAATTATTTTTCCTAGCCTCTTTGCTTTCTATGATGTAAGTTGTATCAATTTGTGATTTATTTTTTAATTCTTCTTTTACTATTTCTAGCGTATCCTCCTCTTGTTGTTCTTTTATACCAAAAATTATGAGGTTCAAGGCTCTTTTGTTATGCTCATGATTCATTTTGATTAGCTTATTCATTTCTTCTTTGATGGGTTTGATATCCAATTTTTTTTCCATATTACTGAGGGTCAAATTGTTGGTTAGTTTTTCTTTTAGCTCTTTAATCCTATCTCTCAAGTTGTGATTTTCTTCAACCCCTCCTTCTTGGGTTGATTGTTTATGTTTTTCCATTTCTTGAATTCTATCCTTCATTGTCTGTAATTCACTCTTAAAACCTAAGAATCTATCATCTATTTAAGTTTGAATGGTATCTTTAATTTTTTTATCAATCATTGCCTCTAGCTCTATTTGGAGTTTTACGTCTCTTTCTTCACTCATTTTTTCTAATGTTTCTAACTCTATTTGGATTTTGGCATCTCTCTCTTCTCTTATTTTTTCTACCAATTCCATATAATCGTAAAGGATCTCTAGGGTCCTCCCCTTGTTAGGCTGATTTTTTGGAATAGGTGGTGGAGTGCTCATATTGAAAAGAAGAGAAAAAAGATGTAACAATTATTTTTATGGATTGACTTTATCTCTCAAATCAACTTTTACTTATGAAACTTAAAATAAAAAATAAATAAAATATATTTAAATCTTTGTACTTAAAATTAAAATTGAATCAAAGTAACTCACCTCATTTTAGATGTCAAATTTCTCAACCTGTTGAAGAAGCCAAAAATAATTTCTGAAAACCGCAAAGAAGTCTTGAGAAACTACAGAGATTATTCTGGGTAAAAAAAGTAAATACCAAAGAGAAGTATTATTCCCGTTCAAAACCCCAGATATATAATATTAGAAATAAAATATCTCCTTTAATCTATATATTATTCCTCTAACCTCTTAAAAAAACACACATATTCTTAACATTTATATTTTTATATAAATCATTTCTATTTATATAAAAATATTATTAAATTATATATATTCTTTTTTATGTCGATGATATCGTTCTTATGTCAAGGAGTCCCCATGATCTTCAAAACCAACTAAGAATCCTCAAGGAATTTTGCTCCAATATGGGTATGACTGTTAATACTGATAAGACTAAGGTCATGATTATTAAATCCAATAAAATCCCTTATGATACCTTTGTATATGACAACAACAAATTAAAGGAAGTGACTTCATACAAATATCTTGGAATTTATATTCACCACAAGCTCAATTGGAATTATACCATTGAGAAAAGGATTATTAGGGGATGGAAAGCTTATTATGGGCTTGAAAACAATTGTAAACCAACTGATCTTTGGAGTTGGGATAAGAAGAAACTCCTCTTTGAGACTCTTGTTACACCTGTTATTCGTTATGGATGTGAAGTCTGGGGTTGTAGTATCTCTTGTGACTCCTGGAGAAAATACAAAAGAATTTTATAACCTATAATCTCAAAATTAAAGGAAATACACCCTATCCCATCCTCCTCCTAGAAACAAGCATCTCCCCCATTGAGAGCATGGCTATGACTAGATACCTAATGTATAAGAACAAGTTAAACAACATGGAAGACAAGAGGCTACCTAAAATTGCTTCAAAATCAAGTCATAACCACCATCGACTCAAGCGGGGATGGCATAAAGACACCCAATCTTGGCTAAACTATTGGGGAATCATGGAAGAAACCATTTTGCAGAATAAAGATACTATTAGAAAAACGTCAAATCAAAATTTAAGGAGAAAATGTGGTGTGATAAAGAGTTAGAGGAAAAAAGAAAATTAAGGTATTATAAAGATGTAACCAACCCTAATCTAGAAGATCAAAATTATCTATATGTTTTGCCAAGCGTAAAGAAAACAATAAGCATTGCTAAGATAAGAACAAATTCTCACGAGCTCCATAGTGAAACTGGGCGTTGATCAATTCATAAAACTCCATGGGATGAAAGAGTGTGTCACATTTGTGACACTAAAAGGTTGAAGATGAAAAGCACTTTCTCTTAGATTGTCCAGCCTATACCCATATTAGATCTCATTTTCAAAATATTTATCACACTACCAACCTTCCTAACCTCTTAACTCAACAAAAGTATGGTGACCTTGGAAAGCTTCTCTTAATGCTTTTCAAGCACAAAAATAAAATTCTAAAGAATCACAAGTAATCACTTACCCTCTTAAGGTCCGATAGACCAATTCGGTCTTAGTGGACGTTAATCATCATTATCATCATCATAAAATCCTCCAAAATATTATTTTACCAATTCTTGACTCCATTCTTGACTCCAAAATAAATCAAGTATATTATAACTAATAAATACTTATACTCTGAAAGTTTAATGAGATGCTCATAAATGAAACATATAAAAAAGATCATCTCATACACCCACTTTGTAACAAACCATGTACCTTTAATCATTGTATTCAAATTGGGCTAAATCAATATACTTTTTTTGGAATAAAATTGTTTATATATTTATTTCAAAAGTTATTTTTATTTATGTCGTTGAATTAAAGTGGTTAGGGTTCGTTTAATTTTTAATTATTTGATTAATTTAATTTATATATTAAAAATAGTTTAAGGTTAGTATATAGATGGAAGACTCGTTTGTGGTGGTAGTAAAAAATTCTACTTTTTGCTCTTTTTAAGGGATATTTTATGTTTACTTTTGTCTATGATTCGACAAGAACTTGTTGGATTTGTGGATTTGAGTGGCCAAGATTGTATAATTGGAGTGTTACAGGGGATTTTCAGCATGCTTAGTCCATTTATGCATTCAAAAATGCAATTTAAAAAACATAATATTGTGATTTCGTTCATATTTATGTTGTTGAATTTCGGGAAAAAAGGCCAATGCCCTTGTTTGTCTCTGTGTATTTAGAAAGTTGAGTTAAAAGGATTAGGATTCCCATAAGTCTTCATAATTTAGTTTAATTTATTTATTAAAAGTGGTTAAGGCTTCTTAATATAGATTAAATACTTGGTTGGTTTTATGTATTTTAAAGGATGAGCAAATAAAAATTTAATTTAATTTATTTATATATATTATTGTTAATAAATTGATAATTTAATTTAAAAAATAATTTATATATTAATATTATTTTTATTTGATATTTTAAGATTTATAAGGTAATCGACAAGTATGTAGGTTTTCAGGGATTTGTGCAAAGTGGGGTAGAGTTTTCGCTATTGTTGCAACAACCATGGCTTATAAGTGGACCACTCTAGCTTTTTAGCTATTATGGTTTCTCTAGTTCAAGGCATCTCCATGTGTGCTTCAATATTAACGAGTACAATGTATACATATTCTTAAGAAAAATAGAAAAAACAAAATGGCATACACAAAGAGATTTACCCTGGAAACTCTTAACCGAGAAAATCAACAAAACTTAGAGCCACACCCCTATATTCTTCATTGTATAAAATTGCATGTACATAATACAATATTTACTGGAAACCCTCAACCGGGAAAATCAACAAAACTTACAGCCACACCTATAAATTCTTCATTGTATTAACGTGACTATACATAATACAATATTTAGGTATTCCAAAACATCCAAAAGCCTAATATGTTAACCCAAATTAAATTACAACCCTAATTCCTTAACTAAGATTAGATTACAATGGACCAAGAAACCATTGGCCAAACACAAAATAGACCAAAAACAACCCAATTTTTTTCTAAGGGCTCCTACGACCCCCTCGACGCATATGAATAGTGCGTGGAGATATCCATGCAAAGAAAATAACACATTCCCAATGACAAGTCCATCCCCCGAGGCTATTTGACAATGCCTTCTTCTCATTAAGTGGTTTTCTCTTTCGTTGCCATGTCTTCTCGTGTTCCCCCCTAGGGTTTTACCCATAGATGGATCTCAAGCCATGGTTGGGCAAGGCTCCACCCATGAATATTCATCATCAACACACGCAACAATTATGCCTCAATAATATTTTAAGGAGACATTCATTTTCAATGTAGGAAGACCTCTCAATGCCCCCTTCCCCCTTTGCTAAAAGATATGTTTGCATGGTCAATGAAGCCCCTCCCCCTTCCATGCCAGTGAACTCTAATGCTTTGTTTCATACCAAGCTCGACTACTTACACGATTTAATTTGTAGTGTCAATGGGCTAAGCTCGAAGCTAATAGCATTATGTCATGTCCCTGATTTGGAACCCTTTGTAATTGTATATATATGTTGGTGAGCCGATTGGTACCAAGTCTAAATGTATGAACATTTAGGTTGGTGAGTCGTTGGCACCTAGTTTTGGCGTTGCACGCATCTGAGTAAGCACGTGGAGAATTATTATAAAGACAGTGTGCGCACATTTTATGTGTGTTGTGCGCACCTGGGTAAGTGCGCACATGGCACCATGTTGCGTGCACTTGGGTTAGTACGTGGTAATGACCTAGAAGTGCGCAGTGTTGAGTTATGTATATGTATATATATGACCGTTTATGTATTGAGGTCGGAGAGCCTGTGTGATTATAAGGTTGGTGAGCCTGGACACAGATAGGTCAGCACACCGCCTATCAATGTAAATATAATCATGATTATTAATATAATATTGCATCATTACGCACCGACTAACTCAAATGAAAAGAGATGGGAGGGCTACTCCACCAAAAAAGGGAAAAAGGGGTGAGTCATAAGTCTTGGGAAATATTTTAATAATATTTCCAGAAAAGTGTAATGTGGATATGTTTCTTTTATCCTAAGTTCCCGAGGGTAGGGAATGGGTCACCAAGTGGCTTAAAGATACTTTTGAAGGTGACGAGTGTCAAGTGGAAGGCATGCAATATATTGTTGGCCTTAGTGTATTTTGGGGCATTATCGCATGGGAAAAATCCATTATTCGAGGAGAATTGATGTTGCAAGCTCTCGTGAGCAGAAGGGGGTTAGATTGTATGGAAAATATGATTATTACCTTATTTGCACAGAGAAGCTTGTAAGGAGTTGTGGGTTATAATCTGAGTCATTATCGAGGAGATGGGTGGACAGAGTGTGAGCAGTCTCTCTCGGTGAGAGACTGACTATTGTGAAGAGGTTGTCAGACCCGTGTGCATACTTTCTAGGAGAGAGTATTGTTGAGAATTGTTCCCTGGTGCGCAGATATTTTGAAGAGGTTGTCAAACTTGTGTGCATACTCTCCAGGCGATAGTATTGTTGAGAATTGTTCCCTGGTGTGCAAATCATTAGTCACAGGGCTCAAAGACTTCATGTTCGGCCTATTATCAGTAACCCTAGGAAGGGAAGTGGACAATCAAAGGATTGTTGAGCAAAGAAGGGGCATACTTCCTTAGGTGAGACAAGTGCATTGGGAATGAGGGACTATGAGCTAGTTGTAGCAGCGGCCACCCAGGACTGAGGAATTTTGTTGAGAATCAGACCTTAGTGTGTCACTAGAATTCTTTTTCTATGGTGGAGTTGAACCCCATCTTGGGGGTGACCTATTGCTGAAAGCTTATGAGAAACATCGTCTATGGCTAGGAGGAACGTCTGAGTCAAGGCCGCAGTTGGTGACTTTCATAAAAGATAAGTGTTCTTTATGTGTTTTTCTTGTTTACTGTGTGCTTGTTTATCTATGTTTGACATGGGTTAATTCTTATATGTTGTTGCATATAAGTATTTGTTGTTATTATTTTTAATGATGTTGTTGCACCTATAAGTATTATGCATATAGCTTGTATTATAGTTGTGCATGGATATGACCAATGTGGTTAATCTTGCATGTTAAGTTAACTTGGTGATTTTGGTTATGAGTCGTCAAGAAGAGGATTGAGTGGTCGAGTATGCGGGATGGTAGCTTGTGTACAACAAGAGGATGGAATTTGTGTGTGCGGACAGAGAATTAGATTTCTTGCACGGTGAAATCTGAGTTGGTGCATGACGCTTAGATGGTTGTGCTCGCAGTTGTGTTGTGTGAACAATATGCTAGTGCGTGCAATTTTGAGTACTTCCACTGCCTAAGGTTGTATTGAAGAGAGAATGTTTCTTTCGTTGTTATAAGTTGTGTGGCGAGACTAAATCTTGGGTTGAGCACGTTACTTCAAGTGATATTGCACGAACTTGTGTTAGAGTAGAATCTATGCAGTGAAATTTCAGAGTCACATTGCTCAGTAGTATGCTGGTAATGTTACAGTTTGGTTGACTTAGTGCTCCCGAAGTTGATATTTAGTGCTCCCGAAGTTGATATTGTGTGACGTGGCCTAGCCTGGGGTAGCTGGGGATGTTACACACTCTATCATTGGATCATTGTGACTTGGAATCCAAATTTCCAAGAAGGGGCATTCATCTAGCCCTATGCCAAAGGGTTTTTCTCAAGAAGTTTTATTACACTAAAGATCGAGATCTCATGTTAAACTCAAGCCCCTGGAGGGTAGTGTTATACTATGCATGAAATTGTGGTTTCCAACCTATGATCCCTCCTCAAATACCTTATTGTCAACGACGGTGTAGGTATGAGTCCACAATGTCCCTTTACAATGATAGAGCTTTGAATCCTTATTAACATATGGAACACCATTAGCAAGTTCCATTTTCAAAGTGAAGAGGCAATGCAGGGACATCACTACTTTCCATCAAATAAGCGTAAATATGGAATTCTCCAAAGGATTTCCATTGAGATCAAGCTAGTCACTAAAGATTACCCTGGGTTGCAACCTTTGTGCTATAAACAAGTAGCTTTTCGTTGCAAATCATGCTTCACTATTAGACAAGTCACAACCCACCATGAAAAGACCAACGAAGGCTCACGTCATTCTCAAAAAAGGCCCACTTGGTGGAATAGCACACCAATGCAATGTCACCTATGGATGCCCCCCATCGCAAATCACTAGGTGGCAAGGATGACCCATCAAGAGATCCACTACCAATTGTAACAAAAATGAGCAAAGATCCAACGTTGGAAGTTGCAACAAAATAAGAAAAGATCCAACGTTAGAAGTTGCAACAAAATAAGCAAAGATCCAACGCTAGAAGTTCTATTGGAGACAACCTCAACTCAGTGAGTGGATCCACTAGACGCTAACTATATTCAAAGAAAAAAAGGCACCCCAAAACCTTATCGATAAAGTATAGAGAGACCACATCATAGTGGCTTGCAATGAAGCAATGGTCTACCCATTCTTGCAAGCACCCCAATTATGATGGCAATGGGACAAGCCTCCTTGAATAAGCACCCCAAGCATAATAATAGATGGGCAAACATGGCAGAAGTTATGGCCAATCCCTTCCTTGACCTCTTGCAAAAGAAGACCCGAAGGAAGAGGAACCTTCAAACAATGATTTTGAAGAGCACATAAAAAAGAAACCTATAAGAACCGATCACACCCTTTCAAGATAAATCAATCACACCTTTCCAAGATGAATTAGAAGAATGGATAGTTACGAACTAATCCTTTCCTTGACCTCCCGCAAAAGAAGACCCAAAGAAAGAAAAAAAATTCAAACAATGATACTAAAAAAAGTTGAAAAGAAAAAACCTATGGAGACCAATCATTTCCATGAACTCCCGAAGAAGACCTAAAGGTAGAAGAACATTTTCACACAATGACTCTAAAAAGAGTGAAAAGTGCTTCACCTACCGTAACTGTTGGTGAAGCAACCGCAACTGTTGGACAATAAAGTTGTTTTATGCGAATATTGATGTTCACTAAATGCTAAAATGGATAGAAAAGTGCTTCAACAAAATCCCAATTTTTGGAATTGTATGGAAATAGAATATGGCCGTAAAATAAGAATTTCGGCGCAATAAAATTATCGAACTCGACAACTACATAGAAGGTATAAAAAACACTGGATCATTCATGTCTCAGTAATAATTAAAAAAATATAAATTGATCTAAATGGAATGGGGTGGAGAATTACCGTAAGAATCTCGTATTATTCTAAAATTATCAATTCTTTACAAACACATCTTAACTAATTCATAACAACATAACCTTTCCACTCGTCCCACCGCCCTGACATATACACCAAAGGCCAAAAACATTAGAAAACACAAATTAAGAAATTCTGAACAACCCACATGGCTAACGACCCAAACGACCCACTTTTTCAATGAAGTATGTACACGTGCCATTTGGTAGGAAACATATATCAATCTTATCTATAGTGGTTGTTTTCTTATGTATAGTGGTAGTTGATGCATATCTCTTTAGAGAAGGTTACCGTTTGTTATTTAAATGAGATTTTTAAAAAATAGATAAAGAGTTGTGTTTGTAGAGAGTAACAATATTTGCATTGATTTGTTGGTTGTGGAGACTAATACAAGTGGAAGATATACATAATATAAGTGGAAGATATACATAATGTGTAAGCGTGTGTAAGTATCAACTAATAATGTTAATGGATGGAATCAGGTAGCTAGCAAATATTTTATAAATTTGACAATAAAATTCAAGGTTATTAATGGAGGACATTGCTAATTTTTAATATCCATAACCACTTCACAAATGACAAGAACATGTCATCCTTGTCATGCATAATAACACCACATGGTTACTTAAAAATATATATATATATTATTTTGTTTTTTAATTTTTTTTAACAAATTGATATATATATATATATATATATATATATATATATATATATATATATATATATATATATATAGTATTTCAATGAAATCAACCAATAAAAAATCAATAATTCAAATTTCAAAAAATACAAATAACATTTTTATTTAAAAAAGAATTTAATTAATCAAATATTATTTATTATTCACAAGTTTTTATAACAACAATTACTATTTCATTAAATTTGGATAAATTTCAGTCTAGATAGGTTGAAATGGGTGTTTCCAAAGTGTGTAATTCATGCTTTCAAAATTCACACTTTTAAAAAACAATATTCATTTTTAGAATTCAATTTTACATTTTATAAATATTGATATTTACAGTTTCCAACACAAAATTCACAGTTAGTCTAAATTCTTTCTATTAATCCAAATTTACACTTTCAAACACAAAATTCACAGTTTTTTAAGTTTAAATTTTTTCTATTGATCCAAATTTAATGCATTGGTTTTCCACCTATTATAAAGTAAAAAACCTTGGACAACAAAGCAAACTATATAATCCCTATCAATGAAAAATTAATATTTCAAATTTTGAAAAACATAAATAATATTTTTATTTTAAAAAATTAATTGATCAAATATTATTCACATTAAATATTACAATTTTTATAACAACTATTATAAAATCAAAAGTCAAAAATCTTTGAACACTAAAAAAAATTATAATCCTTCCTTGGATAGTAACTAAAAAAAGTTCACTCTATAAAAATCCCAATAAGAATGGAATGAGATATTTAATCCTTCCTTGGATGGGAACAAAAAAAGTCTCCACTCTAAGAAAATCCTAATGAGAATGGAATGAGATATTTGAATTACTAATAAGAATGGAATGAGATATTTGAATTACTAAGAAGTTTTAAAAAAACCATGTGTTATTGGATTAGTAAAACATGTAATTTCATTAAAATATCAAAAAAAATTAGCATTGTGCATTGTATTCATTCTCAGAAATGCACACCATGCCAACTAATAATAATAATAATAATTTATTTTTAACGTCAAGGCCAAGCCACACCAAATTGGTGTATGAGACTCCCTTGTTTGTGGGACAAGGGAACCTCTTCCATCCAGGGATTTCACTGATAAAGTCTACGGAGATATACATACCCTACCCTCTTTGGATTTGAACTTATGACCTCTTAAGAGGAAACACATTTTAACCACTACTAAAACTTAGTTAATATCTTATAATAATGTTTTCTAAAAAAATTATAACAAAAATGCCACACAAACTAGTTTGAAATAACTACAATAATGATATTAAAAAGACCCTCATGACAACAAAGAAAAACAACTATCACATGGTCAACGTTGTTAAATTTACATACAGATCATTTCCTAATTTCATTTATGTAAAAGAGAAGCATGAAGTAACAGAAACTACAACGGTAGAAGCTCCAAATCCAGCTCTAATGAAGAACGCATAATCTCTCCCTTTGATTATACAATCTCTTCAACCTCTGCATTCAGGTGAGAATGAGTGTACTTAGAAAATCAAAATCCACAGCTTGCGTTGGCATTGTGTGTTTGCTGTTTAATTCACCAAACTTATGCTAGCCAACTTATCTAAAAGCCATGAATTAAAAAAGTGAATTAAAAAAGAAATTTGGGGTGAAAGTTGCAACTCTTGTCATAATTTGAAAGATTACTTTTCCTGACAATCCAACTACAACTTCGAAGACCTTGTTGTTGTGTACATTAAAACCTTGATAAAATAAATGTTGTACACTCAACAAACTTCCCGAATACCCTTCAATTGGACTGATCCAATATATACTTCCACTTTTCTGCAATGTTTCAAGAGCAGTAAAGAAACACAAAGTAGTGATTCTGTTCCTGAACCATCTTGATTAGCATTTCCCTTATCAGCAGTTTGGTTTAGTTCCTTTGGTGTTGATTAGCATTTCCCTTATCAGCAGTTTGGTTTAGTTCCTTTGGTGCATCTCCACTATTAGAGGGCTCTTTACCCTTTGAAATTTGGTGGTTTAATAATCCTTCTCCATATAGGCCGCCATTTGAAGAGGGGACCAATTTTATATCATCTTCTCCATCTCCACCAGCCCTCTTTTGATTTTAAAGACTTATTTTGTGCAAGCTCGCCAGATAGATAAGATTACTGAATTGACATCACACCCTCCTAAGTTATGAGCACCATGAATTTAGATATAAATTTAAATTCTTAATTCTCTGGAAAGCAACAACTTACCTTTTATCTTGTTTTTGCTCTCTTGAATTGATATTTGGCAAGCTTCATAGAGATAAAAATCATCTAAAATAGACAGAGAAATTGGCCATTCCACTTGTCTTGCTACCAATGCTCTACGCTCCTTTGGAAGTCAACAGGCCCCATCATCTCAGCAACTCCATGAAATTGACTACTTGCTGGCATTTACCTGCATTCTACAACAGAAAATTTAATGGATTTTTTAATGTCACTGGGATAAACAATAAGAAAACTACCCCATAGTGCCTTCAAAGAATACTCAAAGACACCCACTGAGAAGAATAGAAAGAAAGGGCATCCACCAATCTTTTCCCAAGCTTCTCAAGCAGTGTCTAATGTTTTGTTCCCATTTGAATTACTATTAGTCCAAACATCATTTTGTTCATTTTGTTCTCATTTGAAGTAATTTTAGTTTAAACATCATTTTATTTTATTTTTATATAATAGGAAAACCTATCATAACTCAATTGTCAATCAGTAATGGGAACATTCATCACTGACAATCCACAAACTAACCCAAACATCATATTTAATATTTTTATGAATATTGTCTTCACTATAAAATTTAATAATAAATAAATTTACATAAAATGTAAGACTACTATATCGTTATCTATCTACTGTTACATTATAAGCTTCACTGTTTCCAATAGAAATTAATGTTTGCTCCTTGACACAGTTGACAAGAATCGGAGTGGGTGGCATTAATAACCGAAGGACAGGCAGCCGTATGATAGGAAGAGTGAGCCAGTGACATGATGGGAGGAGTGAGCAGATGAATGAAGACCAAAGTGGCTTCTCCGATGGGAGGTGCAAGGTCACAAGTAGGGCAATCTGCCTTTGGTTAGGGCGTTATTTAGTCATAGTTTAAGAATATCGCTGTCATGAACGGAGGTGGCTGCGCAGCCTTGAGCGATATATAATTAACGTTGTTAACCTTAATCACGAGCAAATCCCGCGCGATTATAGTGCTACTCCCAGAAGTATATCTCTTTGATATTTTTATGAATATTGTCTTCACTATAGAATTTAATAATAAATAAATTTACATAAAATGTAAGACTACTATATCGTTATCTATCTACTCTTACATTATAAGCTTCACTGTTTCCATTGGAAATTAATGTTTGCTAGTTGACTTGAAGTATATCTCTTAGTGATGTTGGTTGGTTCCTAAATCTTGTTCATGGCCCTTTGTTTTGCTCACTGAAGACATCCAATGTCCCAATGTAATAGTACAAAGAGTCATTGCCTCTTCTCCTTGATTTACTCTTGTACACAACAACCCAGGGCTTCCATTTGCCCCCATAACTAGGACTCAACCTTCTAGAGTTGTTACTCTGTCAATATATTCTATTAGGTGAGTATATCCTGTTAAAAGTTACGAAAGCAATTTGAAACAACCCAGGGCTTCCATGTTACTCTGTCAATATATTCTATTAGGTGAGTATATCCTGTTAAAAGTTACCAAAGCAATTTACAACAACCCAGGGCTTCCATGTTATTCTGTCAATATATTCTATTAGGTGAGTATATCCTGTTAAAAGTTACCAAAGCAATTTACAACAACCCAGGGTTTCCATTTGCCCCATAACTAGGGCTCAACATTCTAGCGTTGTTACTCTGTCAATATATTCTAATAGGTGAGTATATCCTGTTAAAAATTACCAAAGCAATTTCCTAGAGTTGTTCCTGAACCATCTTGATTAGCATTTCCCTTATGAGCAGTCGATTTAGTTCCTTTGGGTACTGCATTTCCGAGGGCTCTTTACCCTCTGAAATTTGGTGGTTTAATAATCCTTCTCCATATAGGCCACCACTTGAAGAGGGACTAATTTTATATCATCATCTCCGTCTTCAACAGCCCTCTTTTGATTTTAAAGACTTATTTTGTGCAAGCTCGCCTCCAGATAGATAAGATTACTGAATTGACATCACACCCTTCTAAGCTATGAGCACCATGAATTTAGATATAAATCTAAAATCTGAATTATCTGGAAAGCAACAACTTACCTGTTATCTTGTTTTTCTCTTTTGAATTGCTTTTTGGCAAGCTTAATAGAACAAAAAATCATCTAAAATAGACAGCCTACGCTCCTTTGGAAGTCAACAGGTCCCATCATCTCAGCAACTCCATGAAATTGACCACTTGCTGGCATTTACCTGCATTCGACAACAGAAAATTTAATGGATTTTTTAATGTCGCTGTCTTCAGAAAACTACCCCATGGTGCCTTCAACGAATACTCAAAGAGACCCACTGAGAAGAAAATGCTTTGTTCCCATTTGGAGTAATAGCCCAAACACCATATTTGATGTTTTATGAATATTGTCTTCACTGTAGGATTCATTTGGAGTAATAGCCCAAACACCATATTTGATGTTTTATGAATACTGTCTTCACTGTAGGATTGAATAATAAATGAATTTACATAAAATTTAGGACTATTATATCAATGAGTTTACATAAAATTTAGGACTATTATATCGCTCTCTGTCTATGGGTACATGTACATTGTAGGCTTCATTGTTTCCATTGGAAATTAAGGTTTTCTCCTTGACTTGAAGTACATCTCTTGGTGATGTTGGTTGGTTCTTAAACCTTGTTCATCGCCCTTTGTTTTGCTCATTGAAGACATCCAATGTCCCTTGTTCATGGCCCATTGTTTTGCTCATTGAAGACATCCAATGTCCCAATGTAATTGTACAGAGAGTCACTACCTCTTCCCTTCGGTTTACTCTTGTCCACAACAACCCAGGGCTTCTATTTGCCCCATAACTAAGACTCAACCTTCTAGAGTTGTTACTCTGTGGATATATTCTATTAAGTGAGTACATCCTGTTAAAAGTTACGAAAGAAATTGCAATCATAGATAGTAGTCTTGGTTGTTGGACCCCTTGTTTTAAAGCAAAGAATAAACACATCAAGTTCAAAATCAAACAATTTGCTGCCCCTAAATCAAGTAGTAATTGTACTTGAATGACCAGAACTACCCAAAAATGTAAGAAAAAACAAAAACCCAAATATAAGATAGGAATGCAACATACCTTTATATGAGGTGCAAGGTGAATAATTTTCCCAAAAGATCATAGAGTAGGAGTTTGTTAAGAGATAATGGCAGGAACAATAGTACTTATTGGCCTTCGTTGACATTATGAAAAACTTGTTGAATAAAACCAAGAATCATTAGGCTTAGTTCCATCTTACACCTACCATGGATTTGTTATGCACCAAACACGTAAATAGCATAAAAATAGAAAGAAGTAACTCCACACCTTGAGAATGAGAGAGAATAATGAATAAGAAGCCTATTTGAGATGATGAGAAAGAGAGCAAAAATGGGCACACTTTGTGAGTCGATCCAACACTATCATTATGACATTGTTTCTTTCATATTAAAATCCATTGAGGCATCTTCCCAACATTGACTTGGTATCACTAATGGTTGTAAAAGACTCAAGGTTTTGATTATCTCTCCCTTATTCTATTGGCAAACTAAACATTCAATCATAAACTTTTGAGCATCATTTTTAAGACCTTCCTAGAAAAAATCCTTCTTGATATTGTGGTAAGATTTCAAGAAGCCCAAATGTGCTCCCTATAGAAGAAGTGTACAATTCCAAAAGGAGTCGTTGTTTGAGTTGAGAATTCTTACGTAAATATAGGTCATCCTGACACCACAGTGAATCATTCATCCACACAAATTTATCTAATACACTTAGGTCTTCTTGTAGTTGGTGAATGCTCTTTGCATAAATTATGATCTTGCTTCCATTCTATCTTTGCTTCTTCCACCTAATTAGATTGTAGAATGGAAATAGCATGATGCAAGCCCTACATGTCTCCTTTCCTCGAAAGTGCATCTGCCACCACATTTTGTTTTCTTTTTTTCTTGATAATTTCAAAGTCATAACCAAGCATCATCGTTGTTCCAAGAAGTACTTTAGACTATCATAAAAAAAATTTACCTTGAATTATCTTCCTATTAGGTAAGAGTGTCATTTCTTGACTCATGCAGTATGGCCAACATTTCCTTTTTATAAATGGGTTTGATTTAGTTCTTTCCTTCAAGTTACATGCTTTCAAAAGCAAGGGGTCTTCCTTCTTGCATTAAAACTACACCAATTACATGCCCTAAAGCATCACACTCCACATTAAAAAAAAATTGTGAATTCATGCATGGTTAGGACAAGGGTTGTACACATAGCTTCCTTAAGTTTTTCAAAATCTTTGGTTGCTTCTTGAGTCCAAGAAAATGCCCTTTTTTTCAATAACGTTGTTAGAGATATTACTATAACATAGTTAACAATTTAATGAGAACTATGACCTCGAAATGAGAACTCTAATCTTAAAAACCCATATTTTTTGGTCAAAAATATCAAAATCAACTCTCAAAACAAGAAATGGTGCTAGTGGTAGCACCATTTGTTTAGGGAATTAAAATTACAACATTTTCCAACGATGACCTTAACAACCTCGCAATATTGCTAACTAAAACCTTAAAATCAACCCCCGAATTGAAAAGTAATGCTACCATTGACATCTTTTTTTTCAAGCCTAAAATTACAACTTGTTGGACCCCATGGCCTTAACAACCAATACAGTTGCAACCAAAATCTCAAATTCGACCCCTAAATCGAAAAATTGTAGTATCAATAATACACCCCATTTTTTTCAAATTGAAATTGTAACTTGTTCAAAACCACAACCTCAACAATAGCTATTATTGCAGCCAAATTCCTAAAATCTACCTCAAATAAAAAAAACATGTCCCGCAATTGTGAACAAAATTGTAAAAAGAAAAAAAAATTAAAAAAAATTGAAAAAAAAAATTAAAACTAGCATCAAAAATATATATTTATTTATTTATTAAATAAAAATAATATATTAAAAAATACAATATAAAATAAAAATGAAAAATAAAATTAAGAATTATTATTAAAAAAAATTGAAAACTAAATTAAAAAAATTAAAAAATCAATTTAAAAATAAAAAGAAAAATAAATTAAAAACCAATAAAAAGAAAAAGAATTTTATTTTTATTTATGAAGGTTGCTCTCGTAATTCAACCCCACCCCTTCTTTCGTTCAAAGGAGTGGGCAACTTCTCCTTTGAGGAGTGAGCGAGGAGTTAGTACCCTCCCCCGCCTCCTAAGCCATATAGCAACTAAAAAGTTGTTGCTCAAAAGCACTCTTTTCAGTAGCAAGCACGGCATACGTTGGGCTTAAATGAGGGAGGAGTAGGGGTGCAATTCCGGAAATCACCTCATTTAACATTTGTTTTTTTTTCAAATAAAGTTACTTTAATAATAAATAAAGGTTGGAAATTTTTTTCAAATAAAGTTACTTTAATAATAAATAAAGGTTGGAAATATAGCATTGAGAAAAGGATTATTGGGGGATGGAAAGCTTATTATGGGATTGAAAACAATTGTAAATTAGTTGATTTTTGGAGTTGGGATAAGAAGAAACTACTATTTGAGACTCTTGTTACACCTTTTATTCTTTATGAATGTGAAGTCTAGGGTTGTAGTATCTCTCGTGAATCTTGGAGAAATATAGAGCAAATACAAAAGAATTTTATAACCTATAATCTCAAAATTAAAAGAAATGCGTCCTATCCCATCTTCCTCTTAGAAACAAGTCTCGCCCCCATTGAGAGCATGGCTATGACTAGATACCTAATGTATAAGAACAAGTTAAACAACATAGAAGACAATAGGCTACCTAAAATAACTTCAAAATCAAGTCATAACCACCATCGACTCAAGCGAGGATGGCATAAAGACGTCCGGTCTTGGCTAAACTATTGGGGAATCATGGAAGAAACCATTTTGCAAAAAAAAGATACTATTAAAAAAAACGTCAAATCAAAATTTAAAGAGAAAATGTGGTGTGATAAAGAGTTAGAGGGGAAAAGAAAATTTATGTATTATAAAGATGTAATCAACCCTAATCTAGAAGATCAAAATTATCTATCTGTTTTGTCAAGTGTAAAGAAAAAAATAAGCATTGCTAACATAAAAACAAATTCTCACGAGCTCCATAGTGAAACTAGGCGTTGGTCAGTTCCTAAAACGCCATGGGATGAAAGAGTGTCACCTTTGTGACACTAAGAAGGTTGAAGATGAAAAGCACTTTCTCTTAGATTGTCCAGCCTATATCCTTATTAGATCTCATTTTCAAAATATTTATCACACTACCAACCTTCCTAACATCTTAACTCAACAAAAGTTTAAACAACAATGCCATACACAATGCAAAGAGAATTATCCCTAGAAACTCTTAATTGAGAAAATAAGCAAAACTTAGAACCTCACCTATATATTGTTCATTGTAATAATTTGACTATACATAATATAATATTTAGGTAATTCACAACATCCAAAAACCCAATACGTTAACCCGAATTAGATTACAACCCTAATCCCTTAACTGGGATTAGATTACAATGGACCGAAAAAACATTGGCCGAACAACACAAAATAGGCCCAAAACAACCCAATATATATATATATATATATATTTTTGGGGGGAGGGGACTCTTTCGACCCCCCTGACACATATGAACAACACATGGAGATATCCATGCAAATAATCTAACACATTCCCAACAACGGGTCAATCCCCTAGGGCTATTCCACAATGTTTCCTTCTCAATACGTGGCTTTATCTTTCGTTGCCATGTCTTCTTGTGTCCCCCCCTAGGGTTTTATGCATAGATGGATCTCAAGCCATGGTTGGCAAGGCTCCATCCATGCATATTCATCTTCAATGCAAAGAACAATTCTACCTCAATAATCTTTTGAGACATTCATTGTTCAACATAGGAAGACCTCTCGATGCCCCCTTCTCCCTCTGCTAAAAGACATGTCTACATGGTCAAGGAGGCCCCTCCCTCCTCCATGCCAATGAACTCTAATGCTTTGTTTCATACCAAGTTCCACTACTTACATTATTTAATTTGAAAGGTTAATGAGTGAAGATCAAATCATTGTGACTTGGAAACCAAAAATCCAAGAAGATGCAATCATCTAGCCCTGCGCCAAAGGGTTTTTCATTGAAAAGTTTGATTAGGCTAAAGATCGACATCTCATCTTAAACTCGACCCCCTAAAGGGTAGCGCTAGACTATGCATTAAATTGTGGATTCCAACCTTTGACCCCTCCTTGAATATCCTATTGTCAAGACTCCTCAACGTCCCTTTACAATAATAGAGCTTTGAATCCTTACGAGACATAGGGAACACCATTGGCAAGTTACATTTTCAAAGTGAAGAGATGATGCAGAGACATCACTACTTTTGCTTGAATATGTTTAAATATGGAATTCTCCAAAGGATTTTCATTGAGATCAAGCTAGTCGATAAATATTACCCATGTCTACAACCTTTGTACCATAAATAAGGAGCTTTTCATTGTAAATTATGGTTCAATGTTGGACATGTCACAAGCTATTGTGTTGAAGGCTCATGTTTAAGCAAAGATCCAATGTCAAAAGTTGCAACAAAACAAACAAAGGTCTAATGCTAGAAGTTTTGTCAGAGACAATCTCAACTCAATGAGTGGATCCACTGGACACTAACCCTATTCAAAGAAAGAAAGGTGCCCTAAAACCCTCTCGGTAAAGAATATAGACTACATCCTAGTGGGGCTTGCAATGAAGCAAAACTCTATCCAATCTCGCAAGCACCCCTATTATAATGACAACAGGAAGAGCCTCCTCGAATAAGCACCCCAAGCACAATGATATATGGGCAAGTGCAAGTGTGGCAGAAATTGGAGACCAATCCCTTCGTTGATCTCTTGCAAAAGAAGACCTGACGAAAGAGGAACCTTCACACAATGATTCTCGAAGAGGGTGGAACAAAGAAACTTACAAGAACCAATTGCACCCTTTCAAGATAAATCGATTAGACCTTTCGAAGATGAGTTGGAAGAATGGGTAGATGCCCAAATGTGGTAAAAATTGGAGACCAATCCCTTCCTTGACCTCCCGCAAAAGAAAACCCAAAGATAAAAGAACCTTTTTACACAATGATTCTAAAAAAGGTGAAAAGCAGAAATTTATGAAAACCAATTCTTTCCATGATCTCATAACCTCATGCAGAAGAAGGCGTGAACCTTTTCACACTGATTCTAAAAAGAGTGAAAAGAAAAAACCTACAAGAACCGATCACACCCTTCAAGAATAAATCGATCACACAACAAGAAATAGAAAAGTAAATAAAATTCACAAAAATGAAAACCCAAAAATGTAAAGGAAAATCCTCACCCTATATAACACACCAACATCACATATATATTTTTTTATGGGTGGTTATACCATACAATCAATTTGTTTGTGTTGTTTTACCCATGTACTCCCTTAAAAATGTAGAAAATAAAAATATCACCCTGTCTACGCGCTCCCCAAACTGACCCGGACCAAAAAGACCTTTTCAAATATCGCTACTCTTTTGCTAGACGGATTTGTCAGCAACCGCCCTTAATTACAATTCACCAACCGTAACTGTTGGACAATAAAGTTGTTTTATGCGAATCTATTGATGTTCACTAAAAGCTAAAATGGATAGAAAAGTGCTTCAACAAAATCCCAATTTTTGGAATTATATGGAAATAGAACGTGGCCATAAAATAAGAATTTCGGCGCCATAAAAAAATATCGAACTCGACAACTACATAGAAGGTATAAAAAACACTGGATCATTCCTGTCTCAGTAATAATTAAAAAAATATAAATTGATCTAAATGGAATGGGGTGGAGAATTACCGTAAGAATCTCGTATTATTCTAAAATTATCAATTCTTTACAAACACGTCTTAACTAATTCTTAACAACATAACCTTTCCACTCGTCCCACCGCCATGACATATACACCAAAGGCCAAAAACATTAGAAAACACAAATTAAGAAATTCTGAACAACCCACATGACTAACGACCCAAACGACCAACTTTTTCAATAAAGTATGTATACGTGCCATTTGGTGGGAAACATATATCAATCCTATCTATAGTGGTTGTTGATTTCTTATCTATAGTGGTTGCTGATGCATATCTCTTTAGACAAGGTTACAGTTTGTTATTTAAATGAGATTGAAAAAATAGCTACAGAGAACTATCACTGTCACATGGCTATTTATAATAGAAGAAAATTTGACAAAAATTTAGGTGTACGATATAGTTACACACATCGAAGTTCCAAGAGCATGGTTTTCCAAATTTATATCACTTCAAATATCCTCTCTTATACATATTCATCATATTCATCATTTGATGGAAAGGAAGAACTTAATTAGGGTTTTATCAAATATCCTCTCTTATACATATTCATCATATTCATCATTTGATGGAAAGGAAGAACTTAATTAGGGTTTTATCAACAATGGGGATCTATTCAAGCTAGTCAGAGTATAATATTAAGGATGGCATTATGAAATAATTTCTTCTCTTATGCATATTCATCATAAGGAGGAACTCTCTTCAATCCAAGAAGAATCATAGGATCTCAATTTATTTCTCAATATATTGGGAACTCTGTCCAGGGACTTCTTTTACATGCTATAATCTTTCTTCTGATGGAGATTGTCCAAGACAGGAAAAATATGAAGCAGCCTCAAAATTTGGAAGCGGCTTCAGAGGGCAGGGGATTGTGATTGCCTTCCAGAATCAAAAAATTGGCTTCAATTTTGCCATCACCTATAATCTGTCATGAACTCCATGGGCAAATGAATAGAAACAGATAACGGACCAAAATGAATAGGGATATAAATGCACTTCCACTTCCAGCAACAATTAATTGATATTGCATTGTTGTAGATATGGATGATCAAATTTTACATATTTTGACCAGTAAGACCTATATTTGCTCATTGCTATTTCTAACCAAGGTTTCATGTTCCCATTATAGTGACAGACAGCTGAATTTTCAATATCAGAAAACTCCACACTTGGGTTGTATCCTAGGCCCAATACGTGCCAAGAACTATTCAGAGGGAAGGTCAAGTTGTAAAATGTAATCAAACCGGGTGGCAATGTTCCAAGCTTCCACAAAACCCTGTCCTCGTTCTGAAATATGCAAAAGATCAACAAGTCAGGACTCAGGACTGCGATTACGAAAGCTTATAAACACTAACTTAAACATGAAGATATAAAAAAAATTGCTTATAAAAAGGCATTCTATATAACAACAATGAGATACAAAAATTGGTACAGAAACTGACCATGCTCTGCCACTTGTGGTAAATCCCAGTTATATCACGTTTCTTCCATTCTTTTAGGTCAAAAACATTCATCCCATATGCCCAACCACAAGCATTCGGATCAAAGTTCCGGGCTATGTGAGGATTAGAGAAGTTCAGGTATTTGTCGAAGCGATGGAAACTCTCGCCACATGTTTCCACTGCACCATTTACCTTTCCTTGGAGGGAGACAGACCAGAGTGCAGTCAAATCCTTCTGTACCACAATATCATCATCCAAAAAGAGGATCTTGTCCAGCTTAGGGTAAACTTCTGGTAAATAAAAGCGAAGATGATTTAGCATAGACAAGTATTTTGGATTTCGATACTTCAAATTGGAAAAGCCTGCTGCCAGAGTAGTTGGATGATCTGCCTTAAAATAATATTCTTTCATTGCAGCTGATTCAAGCTGCCTAAGAACTGGACAATAGGAAGAATTGAGCCATTTAAAATCATCGACATTTTCAACATGTATTGTGGCTTTGCCTGGAGGGTTATCTAAAAACCACATCTTCATGGCCCCGAAATTCAATCTATCCGTTACAAGATGAAATACATGCTTTTCAGGTTCCTGACAGAAGCAAAGGAATATGTTGAATGAGAACCAAAAAATTGTTGATTCCCAAAATAAAACAGAAAGTGTGACACTGAAGTTAGCTTCATACCTTGGCATTCAGTATGGTTGAATTAACCACGACAGAGGTAGCTAGCACATTGTCAGAAAATAATGCATAATGATAGAGGCTGGGGTCCTCCAACTTCTCTTTGCCAGGAAATTCTTGCTTTTCAGGTGGAAGCATGTGGTAGTCAATTGTCAATCGCATTGACAGACAGTGCACGCCCTTTGGAACAGTCTTTGCTGCCAACTGACTTAAAAATGTGCTCTGCTTTTTCAATGTTTTTACCTGTTCATCTGCAGATTGAAGCATGGCCCGCAGCTTTTTGGTTACAGTGGCACAATCGTATAATTGTTCTCTACCTCTGGACAAAGCCCGACCCATTGACTTGATTTTTTCTGGGGCACTGAAAGAGGGGGAAATATTCCTTATGTTCAATATCTAAAACTTGGTACATAATCATTATCATAATAATGCCCCAAAGATGCATAATCATATAACATGAAAACTGATACAAAAACTTGGTACCAAACTTGTTTTGTATATTCGTAAGTGTAAAATTTATAATTACCTGCGATGTAGGTCGGAATCTAGACTAGCTTCACCCAATACACGTTGGCTTTCTTTGATATGCAGCATCAAGTCATTGTAAATATCAAGTCGATTCCTAGATCGTGCAATGCTTGCATACACTCTGCCCATAATAAGTTGATCCCGAATCAATTTTATAGTGGAGTCTGAATTATCGCTCTCAAATTCACGTCTCCAAATACTGTATTTTCCTAGCACTGCTGAACCTACCACTTTAGATCTCATAATAGCTGAATTTTCGTGGTTAGTTGCTTCTTCTTCATCCTGCTGGATCAGCTCTGTCAACCGTTTTTCCCTTCTTCGTTGTCTCAATTGCTGCAGACAAAATGAGCTAGAAACTTAAAACAACATCTACAAGAAAGTTCGTTATGCTCAAATTTAAACTAGCTCAATGAATCCAGTCCTGCAATCTCCAAAAGTCAAATAGCTCAAGGATCCACATTTGCACTTTTGGGTATAACCCTATAAGTACCATATTCAAAAAATGGCGATCAGTTTTTTAATCCTTGTTAATATCGATTCATGTCTAGAATGTAACCAATGTGATAGAGAAACCAGAGCAAAAGCAGTTACCCTCCGTTGAATTTTTGCTGGATTTTCAATCTGTGAGTGATCTGCATTCACAGTCACTCTCAATTAAGGCCCAGCCGATACACCTTACAATAGTTTGACAACTTCATAGAATAAATGAATCCCGGTCTAATACAAGTAAGAACTTCAAAATGGTGAACCACACTTACTAGCAAGAACATTCGCCTCAACATCTTTGTGTTTAGCTCCTCCTCCAACTCCCTTCAAGCCTATCACCAGCGTTTCATTATTTGACGCATTACCCTGCTCAGGTGACTTCAACCTAACATCCTTGGAATTTTTCTTGAGTTCCTCAACGGAGATGCCAATTTGTCTTGGAAGATTAGCTTGCTTATCATTCCCTGTTTTTCTTCTCTGCTATTGGCAAACGCACACAGACAAAATATTGCTTCTGTCAGCATCAGTCCCTCGAATAGGTGCTAATTTACCAGATAAACATTGGAATAAAGGATTCTTTAAACAATACTACATCTTCCCCAGCCATATACCTGAATAGGTTTTTTTTTTACTACGCTTTGATCAACAGGTCTTTCCCACACCCATGATGAAGACAAATCTGTTCTTCTAACAAGATTTAGATTCAGTTGTCCCGAGTCATATAAATTTGCTACAATGAGATCGATCACCTGTGCAATAGGGAAAACTTCTAAGTGGATGATCAGGCATTGGATTAAAAGTAACAAGATCAAAAGTCAATATTTATAGTATATACTACCTCCTTAGGGAATAGATCCTCTATTTCTTCTACAGTACTCAGCTTCCTCCAGTCTCCTGTCTGTCTCCACAAAATTTGAAAGAACACAGGTTTAACCCCATTACCATAATCTTTGGAGACTGTTGGAACAATTTACTATTTCTTTGCTTGGAAAAAAATGAAGTTTGTACTCTTCGTTTCCAGTAAACCAAATGCCAAAATCCTACCATTTACTCAAAAATCACAGAAAGATTTAGGGGGGGGGGCGCGGAATCACATGACTCGGTCTTGACAACGATTTGGCAAACCCAAAGTGGAGAATCTTCTCCGTGACTAGGCTTATTAAAAATTCAGGAATCAACCAGAGAATATAAATTCTCTGGTTAATAATAAAAACAAAGGCCACTTTCTGACCACCACTAAAAAAGAAAAATCCAACAATCAGTAAGTGATTCACTGTGTGAACATACCATCAGTGTTTGGAATCATTCACTAAATCATTGGAGCCAATTCAACAACAAGGCCAAGCAGCTCATCGTTCCATAGGCGACTTGGATTCACTTCAGCTAAAGGCTTCTAAGTATATTAGTTTTCAAATGAAAGTAAATAATATATTATATCATGAACTTTTCCAATCTTCCTCTTTCTCAAATCAGCTATATTAATCTTTCTCAAATTTTTGTGTTTCCTGGCTTCTGCTATTTCTCTGATGTTTTACATTGTCGGAGAGGCACTAAGCACTCCCATTGCATCATCTATTCCTTTTTCCAGTCGCATCAATTAAATTAAAATTATTGCAAGAGCTGCAGAAACTTTAAACTTAGGTTTTCTAGAAAGTGTTAAGAGCATACCCTGAGCTGTTCTCGAAGTAAATTCTTCTTCTGGTCTGTTCAAGCAACAAAGGCAAACATGTTATAACTTATATGAGGAGAATGTACGACGGAAAAAATGTTGGTTGATATAAACAATGCACTTTCTTAAAAATTGCATTGGAATTGAAAATGTCATTGTTATTGAAGAGAATGACAGAGCCATAAAAAGGCAAGCACACAAACAAAATGCACAATATTCTCTGAATATTTTCTTGAACACTTCAGAATTTTGTCTGCAGAACTAGAAAATTTAGTTGCGTGCCAAATACTAAAATTGTTACATAGCAAGCGCATTTTGGGGTTTTAACTTTGAACACGGTTTTTGAATCCGTATTTTAGAAGAGGCAAAAGTTCTGGACCGTAAATTGAAGAGCTTACCTGCAGTAGATTTGAAGTTGCTTACTCGGCTTAAAATGAAGAGCAGAGGCACAAGAACGAAGATAACAAGCAAGCTTTTGACTGGGACGCGATAATTGCTGTTCCTACCTCGATGATGAAGAGCCTCTTTAGAAGAGGCTCTTTTGAATGCCATGTTAGTTCTGGCTATACTCAGCTGCCTTCAGACAGAAGGCTAATAACAGCTCCAAACCAGTAAATTTCGGCATACAGCTTTTTCCTTATAATGTCTGTTTACAGAGGAAAGTTTCCATTTAAAGTACCACTCACGTACACACAAATAGACTATAAAGCAAGCTTGCCCGAACGAATCCCGTGTGAGGGATAGAAAACCGCTGTTCCCTGCTATTACTTTGGGCTTGACACCTCAAACCAGGTGGCTTATGATGAGATCTTTCCCGGAAAAGCAATTGGCTGGCCGAAAAAGGTGTTCTTTACGTAATCCGATTCTCAAAAAGCACGGAATGCCTCTATTTACAAACCTGAATACAACTGCGGCAAAAATACTGTATTCGCTTCTCGAAACCTCGGTCCGTGTCCTGAATACCGGCAAGAATAGTTTGGGCGATTTTTCACCAAACAGGCTTGAAATGCTCATGGCTTCTCCGCCGAATCCTAAATTCTCGGAGGAAAAAATATCATCCTTGACTAAATCAGCTCCAAAAGGACCAAAAATGATGCAGAAGATTGTTTCTCCCCAATCCGAGCGCTAAAATCAGGGCTTCGGAGCATTCAATCCCTTCAAGATTTTATCAGAGGCCTTTTATTTCTCAATCATGGTTCTGGATGCTCAGATATCCTAAAGAACTGTCGTCAACAATATGCGGTTAAATGATCGGTTCAAATACACCAGAAATTTCGTCTAGGGCCGGAGCTCTCTCCGTTTTGCAAGCAAGAAACGAAAGATGCGGCGCTTTGGCTCAATCATGATTCTGGATGCTCAGATATCCTAAAGCACCGTCGTCAACAAAATGCGGTTAAATGATCGGTTCAAATACACCAGAAATTTCGTCTAGGGCTGGAGCTCTCTCCGTTTTGCAAACCAGAAACGACAGATGCGGCGCTTTGGGCTTTTTGAAGGTTTATTTTTCCGAACGATCGATTTTCTGGGCTGTGCCTCGCACTTCGCGAGTCAAAATATAGAGAAAACACAAGGGAAGACGAATTTTCGGATGAATCCACAAAAACCGCCGCCGCAAGAGCAGTCAAAACGCGGTAAACCTAATAGATCAACTGCTTGAAATAATGATCGCCGGCGCCTCTGCGAAAGCTTAAAGCGCGGCTTCAATCCCTGAGCGTTACACATCGTTCTCTTCATCATTTATTCTTCCCTTCTCCTTTTATGCCCACACGTCATTCTTTTCTCCTTTCTCGCGTTTCTCATTAAAAATGATGAGACGTTTCCCGTGCAAAGCTGCCATTACACGTGGGTTCTACGGTGTACACGGTTTTCTGTTTTCCACGTGGGATGCCGCCGGATCACGAGTGACCACGCCACCTGGCATCGATAGCCACGCTGACCACCCTATTCTAACTTCCCCGTAGATGGATTGGATGCGATTTTCACGGGAAAGCTACCGGCTTCATCCGGTTTCTGAAGTGACAGCAAGGCCCAAGCTGCTTTGGAATCTGCTGAGTGACCTCTGCCAAGTTGGCAGCCTTGGAAGAGTACCAGTGCCAGTGACTACCTGCTTCACTGCGTTTACCAAGTAACCTCCTCACTGAGAAAGTTAAGTGGCGCATTCTTCAACGGCTAATTGCTGACGTCGGGTTGTGCTTTAGAAGTTAGGTGGGCACAATTAGTTATGAGGTGGGTCCCAGTTTGTCATAGATTTTCACTTATTTGGATAAAGGGTTAGAGATATTTAAAATTCATTTTCGAGGTATTCAAACATAAATGTTCAGTGGGTATATTTGGAAATTTGTATTTATGTTCGAATATGTGTGGAGATTTATTTTAGTAAAAGCTTTTCATACATGATGATTCTAAAGAGGGGAATTTCAAATAACATGTGATGTGGTATATGAAGAGATATTACCATCAAATAGGGCCACTTACATGGATTTTGTCATTGAGCAAGAGTTTATTCAAAGATGGAGAGGCTTTGTCATCAAATATTTGTCATTTAGCAAGAGTTTATTCAAAGATGGAGAGATTTTGTCATGGATAAAGAGTTTATTCAAAGATGGAGACAATTATCTTTATGAAGATAAATAAGTTAGCAATCATACCCGTTCTCATTCTTTTAAGATAAATAGAGCTAGAGAAAGATAGCAATAAAGAATTAGAAAAAAAGATTGTAAATATAAAACTGTGAATGGAGGTTCAAGAAGGAGTAATGAATATTGTGATTTTGAAGATTGAAAACATAAAATAGTGAATTGAGTTTTAAGAAGATGTAATGAATAATGTGATTTTGACTTTATGAGGGATAGTTGTCAATGTAGTTCCAGTGGGAGAAATGAAGAGATTTCATGAATCCGAAAATTTTGAACCCAAACATGCAAGTAGCTATAATGGACCCTTCTTCAAGAGATGGAAAAAGGTAAAAAAAGAAAAGAAAAAAAGGTGAAATTAATATCAATGTTCTTTATTAGTTGTAGGGGACTTTTCTTTGGCTTTAAAATGTGTTTAGTGATCACTTCTTATGGATATTTTATGAATGCTCTTAAAGCAAGCGTTGTCTAATGTTCTATGTTTTGGTATTTTTCATCGGAATCTGGCAATATAAATCTGGGTGAAATCACCTAAATCTTTTGTCTAAATTGCATTTTTGAATGCATCAATGGATTTAGCGTCGTGGAAAACCCCCTGGGGTGCTCATATTGTAGAGACTCGACCACTTAAATCAACAGTTTTGATAATTTATGGCCGAATTTTGGGAAAAAATCGATTGGAAAATATGCCCCAAAAAGAACCAAAAGATAGAATGCTTAGACTAAGCTCTTAAAGCATATGTAAAATGTAACCTCTTTTCTTAACCAAAATAAGAAGTTACAGATGTTTTTTAAAGGGTTAAAAGTTGGGCTGGAATGAAAAATTATAAAGTGGGTATCAGTTTTCAAGATTTCTCACCTATTTTTTTATACATAAATTCTCTAATGTCTATTAATGTGACACAAATGATATCTTAAGTGAAATAATGTGATAATTAAATTAATTGGTGTGATATATTCTCTCTTTAGTTATGTGGCTAGATTTTAAGGTTTTAAGGTCTGAGTTTTTTTTTACAAACAAATAAATTAATGTTCAAAGATTTCGTACTTTTTTTTTAAAATAAATACTCTAACATCGATTCATGTGATAGAAATGAAAGTTTTGTGAATTAATGTGATAGTTAAATCAATCATTGTTATATTCTATTGGTAATTCATGTGAATACAACCTGAGTGGGCCTAATGGTTAAGAACATGTGTTTCCTCCTAAGAGGTCACAAGTTCAAATCCAAAGGGGGTAGGGTATGTATACCTCCGTAGACTTTACCAGTCAAATTGTTGGGCGGAGGGGATCCCTTGTCCCACAAACAAGGGGGTCTCATACACCAATTTCGTGTGGCTTAACCGTGACCTTAAAAATAGATTATTATTATTATTAAATGATATTTTTATAAATTAATGTGATAGTAATCAATCGATGTGGTATCTTCTTTATTTAGTTATGAGATTGTTATATTCCAACGTCAATAGATGTGATAGAAATGGCATCTTTATGAATTAATGTAATAGTTAAATCAATTGATGTGATATTTTCTTTCTTTAGTTATGAGGTATGAGGTAGGTTTTAAGGATTGAAGGTTTCTCATTTATTTTTTGTATATATAAATAAATTGGAATCAATAAATTGATGTGATAAAAAGAACAAGGACAAATCACTTAATGTAATAGTCAAATGAGTTGATGTGATCACATCTTGCTTTAGTGAAATGAGTTAATGTAATAGTCAAATCGGTTGATGTGATCACTTTTTTCTTTAGTGATCAGGGAATAAATGAGTTAATCTAATAGTCAAATGAGTT
>ML821698.1:30192-58890 GCA_009831015.1 Picea engelmannii
TCTTGTACTTGAACATTTAAGTGGGGTAAAAGGAGGTTGCCCCCTCGAAGAGGCTTATTATCTGAAATTCTCTCTTTTTCAAGGTGTTGAGTACTTTTTCTGAGGATTTTCTATGCTATATTGATATTTGGTTCTTAACATAAAATCTAAAATTATTAATGCCCTTTTATTGCAAATTAAACATTGACCTTTTATGAATAACCTATGTCACTCAAAAAATCGGCACGGGTATGGAGATGTAGAAGAAGATATAAAGCACAATATGGATGCAATGAGTGTCAAGTTTCTCATCACAAAGAAAACATACAATGGGGAGAAGTGAGGAGAAAGTATTGGAGGAGAAATCTACATACCTCAACACCATGTAGTAGAAGGAAATAATACACTAGCTACTTGATGGATTTGTGTTATAAATTTCTTTTGCATCAGAGTATATATAGAATAATGGTTGACAATATTCTTATAATTGAAATCATGGTAATTTGTTTGTAGGTATTTAAGTCATTGGAGATGTTCAGTTGTGAAAGAACTCAAATAAATCAGGTTTAGTTAATTTACATCATCCATAATTTAGTATGTTATTTTTTTATTTTGTCATGCTAATTGTTTGTACCATATTTGTTCATGCCACTGATCTGAAGGTTCACTAAGGCTATAAAGCTGATATTTATCAAGTTAAATGAAGAAGTCAAGCTTCCATAGGCTCTAAACAATCAAGAGTGAGCTTACTTTGAGTAAAATTAAAGAAATGGAAAGAAGTCCATGCACTTGCATGCGTACGAAAAAATTTAAATACTCACTCACTTATCGGAATTCAAAATGGCCCCATCCCTCCCTAAAAGAGCTTAAGTTGATTAGCCGCATGTTTTTCCATCAGACCGCAACATTGAACCCAGACGCGAGTAAGAAGGCAGAGCCCGACCAATACGACAGTTGCTTAAAATCATATCAATGGTTAGTATCTCATTGCGCCACATTACATGCACGAGAGTTAACATGTTGGACCATCGACCCACCGATATTCAATTGTAACACCTCTCCATATTTCTCTCAATCTGGTGACACATCATCTTTCCAATAGCCCATCTAACAAGCCAACCATCGACTTCCACATGGATAGGTGGAACCCACTGGAGACACAGGTTAGCACCCCAAAGTTGGGTGACATGTGTCACCCCCTACCACCTCAACATTAACATGGAAAATAGAAATTTTCCAAATGTCCATGAGACCCAATTGATGTCAAAATGACATTGTCACAACTTAAAGGTTTTTGGGTTTTTCATCGATCCAGATCGATGTCTCTCATTAGTTTATAGGGTGAGGTCAATGGTCCCGATTAAACAATCCTTAGCCATTTTCCAAATTTTTGTGGAGGCAATTCAATAGATCTCGTCGGTTTGAGAACGATGACAAGCATCATCTCGGCCATCGACACATCAATGGAGCAGGTTCTCCCATTTCCCTTAATGTCGAGATACGTCAGCGTGCTAGATGAGCCCTATCAGATCCAACCTATTGTTTCCACAGGGAAAATTGGAGTTTGTTGAATACACATCTTAGTCGGGTGACACGTGTCATCCCCTTCCACATTATCATAAACATGGACTAGTATGAGATTTATACGTTTATAGGGTGATGTCAGCATGACTTTCTCCATGACTTAGTCAATTTTCGCATTTGGTCGATCCAAATCAATGGATCTCACTAGTTTCATATCAATGGTGTGTATTATATCAGGCCACCAGACCTCGACTTAAATACTTCTCCAGATTGGCCCTGATCCAGTGACACATCATCATGCCAACAAAGCTTTGTGAAGGATGTACGTCCCATATTAAACTCCATATCGATGGTCCAGATTAAACTCTATATCGACAACTTAGATTAAATACTGACCCCCAGATCACTAGGCCATCGGGTTTAGACTCCAACGATATTCCCCAAATTGAGCTCGATATAGTGACACATGATCATGATAGTAGGGCATCTTTCAGGACAACTAATGAATACCACATGGAAAGGTCATCATTCCTTAGTCAATTTCTGGAGTTTTTTGGAGCAAGATCCTCGACTCTTGTCAATTCAATGTTGAGGCCCTGGATCATATGTGTCGTCAAACCACTAATCCATCTGCACATCATTAGAGTGCATCCTCTCTTCTCTCCTAATCTACGATATGTCATCATGTCAACATATTTTTCATATGTATATTTGTTTTAAATTTTATACATTTTTCATCGGCATTCCAACGACAATGTCTTTTCTCTTTCGATCAAAATTTGGTCTTACAACAAGGTTGGGATGTTGTTCTTTTGATGAATAGTTCAAAGAAAGGCAGTTCTCTATTGACGAATGTTCATGATTTTATCATTTCTCTTTCGATGAATGTTCATGTACAGTCATTGTTTGACCGATGACTATTTCAATGAACCATCATTTCTCTGTTGACGAATGTTAATGGTTTAGTCGTTGCACGTTCAACGGATGGTCATTGCTTTGCAGTCGAATGTTCATCGATTAGAGGTTTCTCCTTTAATTAACCTTTCAACAAATTCTTATGGTGTAGTTGTTTCTCTTTCAACGAAATCTTCGACAAATATTCATGATTTATTCATTTCTGTTTCGATGAAGATGTCGATGAACATTTTTTTCTCTTGCGACAATTGAGTTTTCGAAACAATGAAGGAACTTGAGTCGTCATTGTTCCAACCCTCCAGTGATAAAAAAATGGGTTCAAGTTGTCATCTGAAGACTGATGCAATACCGATGAATATTTCACCAGACAATTGACTGATTGTTTTTTCGAAACTATAATCAGACGAACTATGAATTTGTGTTCACGAAAAGAGCGTCAAAATTGTAACGATGAAAACTAGGTTCATTCATTCCTTGGAAGTGCCATGTTTTTGCGATGCAAAAGAGTTGATAAAGTGTTAGAAAAGTGGCCCAATTTACTAGTGATAGTTTGTATAAAATTTTGGCAACTTTTAAGCTAAAATAATTTTATTCTATAGAATTTGGGCAAATCATTTTTAGAATAGCAAATCATTTTTTGCGAAAAACCTTGGAAAATTATCCCATGAGAGAAATTTAGCCCCTAAAATAATCCATGTTTGTCTTAAAGCTTATATTTAATTTAAGTTTGACATGGCATTTTGTAGAATCATCTTTCTATATATTCTCAGTTTTGATCCTTCTTTATCATTTTGGCCTTAACTAGTTTATTGGTAAGAGTAGGATTTGAATGAGTGGGAATCATGTTAATTTGGTTATATTATTTTTTTATATAATTTATGTTTTAATATTTATCAATGACATTATTACATTGGTTGATTTACAAATGAAAAGAATTACATTTATATCTATGTCTCCTCTAGAAATAAATTTGAATGGCATTATGCATTTGTTTCAATTTGTTGGTTGAAATGATAGAGACTAAGTTTCTTGTGTCCCTTGTTCATTTATTCTCAAGAATTATATTGAAAATGGGTTAGTAAGGCATGTATTCAATAGAAATGGTGAATAAATTCATAATGGAGATCAAGATAATAAATCACATATGTAATAGCAATGGTGTTCATATGTTCAGAGTAGAGATCAAGAGATGAGTTATATGGAATTTTCTATGAGGATTCTTATGTGGAAATTTGATGTTTTCAAATCCTTGACTCTTGTCAATTAGAGTACAATGTGGAAATCATGGTTTTGGATGCATAGCTGATATGAACCAAAGGGAGGAATATGTGGGGTTAATTGTATATGATATGGTCCCAAGGGGTGGCATATATGGGGATAAATATACATGTAATGTGTAAATGTATAGGTAATAGGGTCGTCCTAATAGTAAAGGGGCCTCATGTGTAGATGTGAATAGGTAAATATAGAGATCATGTATTCATTATCGAGGAGACAAAAGAATTTTGATGTATGAATGTATTAGGGTATTTGGAGGAGGTTTTCCTATTATTTAAGGAGATATTCAATAACTCATATCTCTTATCCATATTGGAGTTGTGCTCCATGATCACGTTGGTGCACATGCTGTGTACTTCTACTTTATTTAGACATTTTTAGCATTTGCATCAGAATAATAGTCCTTGTTATTTTCATATTCACCAATGGTAAAATGCCATGTGAATTTAGTAAATATGTGTTTTCTAATGAGTGTTTATTGCATAGTGACATTTTTTTATTTAGGTCATATAATATTTATTTAAGCCCAATCATTGTATCTTGATTTGAGTGAGGTGATAGTGCTTTCATATACTTGAACTTTCTCTTTCGATATCAAACATCACACCATCAAGGTATTGGCATTTTTTATCACATACATTCAATAATATAACAAAATTTGCTTAAGTTCCAAGAATTCAAAGATAGAAGAAGTTAGAGTTTCCACTGATTGGAAACTTTGACTAATTTTTCAATGTTTTGAGTCAATTTATATTTGAGAAAAACCCTTTGTGGGAATGTTTTATTATATGCTTGTGTGTTGAAAACATGTACTAAAATTCATAAATGGAAAAAAAGAGAATATTTACAAAAGAAGATATGTACATTTTTCATATTAAGTTAATCTTATATAGAAAATACAAATGATCAATCTTTTCCCTATCAACAAGGGCACCAAATTTATTTGATGATTTATTAGGTACTACTGAAAACATATTTATACCTGGAATTGGATGGTTTACTATCTCAACCTCCTTCTCCAAGGTCCTCTTGGACACATGAATTCATTATTCTTTAGAAGAAATTTTCGCCACTTTATATTGGAGATTTAGGATGTTTTTGGCAATAATGTATGTTGATATCCATTTATCCTAAGTGGGGAGTTGTCCCTCCTATCCTACCAAGTAGTTGGTGGAAGTCTTGGTGTGGATGGTTTGGGATGAAATTCCCAAGAACATGTATTCATATAATTATGGTTAGAAATTTCAATTGTTGTGTTGAAAATTCATGATCTAAATGTCTTTCTCTAGTTGGGATGACACATACAACTTTAAGTGACTAAAAATTATTACATTTTGTATTCCTGATTATGTAGGCAGCTTTGACATCTAGGAATTGTCACCAATTTTATATCAGATCATGTATGGACCATAGCAAATTTTGTTCAATTTATAGTATTGATTTCCCTAAAACAAATCCTTAATATTTATATACACATTCATTCCACCCAAAAGGGATAGGACTCTTGTGGCATACTAGAGTGCCTTATTGCATGCTTGGGATTTACATATTAAATGATTCACCTATTATTAAATATTAGACACTCTCTACACATACATGAGTTACTAATATTTATCTTTTTGTTGGTAAGAGGTAACTTTTGTGAGAAATGGGATTCACATTTTATAAGGTGCTAGTGATGGATATCCATAGAAGACCTGAAAGGAAGAATAACTTGTTGTTGAGGGAATCATGCAATTGTAGGAATATTGTGAAATATAAAGAAAAGTATCCCAACTATTGATCTTTTTATAGTAAATCTAGATAATATGAAGTAGAGTGATGTTGACCACCTATGTTTGGCCATATATTTGGGGTGGAAAGGTATTGAAAATTGTATTTGGTAGTGAAAAATGTTACACTATGCCTTCCAAAAATGATTGAGAAAGTGAGAATCCATATATGAAAGAATGGTGCATGGAAACTTGGACCTAAGAAAAGAATAAATATGTAATTTGAGTAGTAGTGGTGGCCTTGGTGCAAGAAATGAAAAGGGCCATCTTTGAGAAACAACACACCACCATCAAAACACAATCATGGTTATGGAAAGTTGTGGGGAAGCCACTGGTGAGATTCATAATGATTGATTCATAGGAAATGGATGATATGAGTCCAAATTGTTATTAGAGGGATTAACTTGGCTACATAGAGAGAAATGACGAATGAAATCCTCTACTTTTATGTGCATCATTGTCAAATAGAAATAATATTGTAGATGTTTTAGCATCTTAGAAGATCCAAAATGTCCACCATATGATAAAGAAGGGGCCTCTCAAGGAAACATAATATGAGCTTCACTACTTGGAACATATAGATAAAATATCTTGTAGGTCCAACCATATTAACAAGTATTGTATTTTAATAGTGGTGATTGGTTAATCTCTACAGGTTCTCTTAATGCATGCACCACAAATCCAAAGAAGGGATCAATTTCTTGCATATGTTTCTAGTCTTCATATGTAGAAAATGAGACATGTAGAATATTGAACAAGTGAACTAGTGGATAGTTAATGAAATCAAAAACCAGATTGGACCGCCCTTCATGTATTTAATGTTGAGGGGAAATTTCTAGATAAACAAAGCCCGTTTTAAATGACATTAATCCTATATTTTGGGTTGAGAATTAAAAAATATCAACGGAGTATGATCTATCTACAAATTCATATCCTTCCCTAAAAAATGAATATATGGAATTACTTCAGAGCTTGAACCAATGTATAAAATTCCTTATCATAGGTATTGTTTTTCAGTTTTATAGTTGAAAAAAAATCATAATGATAGGAAATTGGGTCTCCTCCCTATTAAAGGAAAACACCTATACCAATTTGGAAGCATATATTTTGATGTCCAACCAATATTGAATATTAAGTATATAGAGAACTATTTTTTTAGAAATGAGTGTTATATCCTTTTTTTCCACCCTAGGAACACATGGAGGACTTATTTATACTTTCTTACTAAGACACCCTATTATTCCCTAGAGTTTCACTGATTTTAAGGGAGGTCACACTCTTAACCACTAGCAGAGCACAACTAGTCATAGGATGCGACACTATCATCACACAACCATTTGTTGGTTGCACTACCAACAACCTGTAACTGTCCCTATAGCCTTTTAGAATTGATGAGTTCTGAGGAGACCATCGTTGGGGGACTTGTTTATCTCATGATATGATATTAGTAACTCTCAATATAATTGACGTTAACTGAGTGCTAGAGATACAGAAGCGTCCTTGTCCCTCCTTCACTGATATATTTAAAGAAGGAACTCCAAGAGAAAGATGAGGAAGAATAATTCACATGTACTTGCTACAAAAAATTCACAGTACCTCCTATACAAATATCAATCTTCATATTAGGTTGACCTTTCTTATGTGAGGGTTGAGAACAAGATGGAGAAATGGCATAGGGAGGACTTGTTCCATGGATCAAGGTATTTATCATGATTGATGTACTATTTATCCATTTTTAATATAGATGAATATGGTTTTCCCCTTCCAATGTGTCTATATTTAGTAATTGGTACTTTCTTTTGAATGATATAATATTTATTTGAGTAGATTATGATAGATATGGTTTAGATTTTCATTCCTGAATCTTGAAGAGGTTTAATAAAGGTGTGTATTGTCTCTTTCTTTGCAAGTACTAGTTTGGAAGATATGGAGATTGGTATTTTGAGTTGCACTAGCTAGGAACACACAAGAAAAAACCTTCATAAATAAGGTATGCCTTTCGATCTCACTTTAATAACATAATTATGTAAAATATGATAGATCTAATGAGAAACTTCTTTTGATATACTCATTGTCTATCTTGAATCAAGGTTATATCCAAGGGAAAACTCACCTATCAATGGGAGGGAAATCTCTACAAATAGAACTAGCGATTCCACTGTGGAAGGATGTTTGATACTTCCTTAGTTTTGGATTTCCCTTGATTTTTGGTCTTTTGAAGCTTTACTATAGCCATTAATATTCCCCATCGCTCACTTAGGGAATAGATATTTTAGACATGTCAGATATGGGTCTTATTAACCAAATTTTGTAGAGGGTTTCACATGAACAATTCATACCATAGTGAGTGGTCATGAGATACCTATAGTAAATCCTATGACTCCATGTTGAACGATCACTAGCTACAACATTGATGTGTCACAACTTCCCCTATAGGTGAATGTTGTTCAAAATTCTCTGAAATTTTCTTGGTCTAATTTATATTTTCATTATCCTCTTAGTGTGTTAGATAATATCCTATATCTAATCCCTCTTTGAACCATTTTTTTGTTGATTTTGTTTGAAATTGAATTTGAGGTTTTTGAGTGCATTTGTTGGGATATCTTGTTTAGGTGAGATAGATACTTAGTGAGTGGTGACATAGGAATCATCTCCAACAAATCCTTTCAAATATGGTAGTGTTTCCTAATTCCGTTCACATTTAGTTTGCATGTGTTGAGAGTTTCATTTTTGCATTGCTAGTAGGGAAGGGTACTTACGTTGGGCTTCTAGCTATCGCAAAAGTGAGTAGGGTTTAAAAAGGCGATTCAAGGATAAGCTTTTTAGTTTCTGTTAAAATCGTTGTCAATTAATAGGGTTTGGCAAGTCCCACTAAATCGTTGGCAGTCAATTGAAGAAGGGCTAGGTGTCAAGAAATCGCCGGACGAAGGAATCGCTACAGGAAACGCCATAGGGATGGTGCAATCACTCGTCGGAGAAGACAATCACCAGAAGAACCGAGCTACCGGAAGCTTTCTGGGAAAAGGCGCATCCGTTCGTTGAAAGGAAATGGAATTTTGGAAGAAAAAGTTGGAAGCGAAGTCTCTTCAAGAAAATGTTTCGGGAAGGGCACAATTTACTCGTGGGAGAAAAAATACTTCGTGGGTAATTCCGCTACAGGAAGAAGCTAAGAAGAATCGTTGGGTAAACTCTAGTCCAACAATGAAGAAACTAAACACTGGTTTGAACTCGTGCATCAGAGAATATCCTACGCCAACACCAACAACCCCATGAATTTTGTCTCTTAAATTCGCGAATTTATAAGGGAACATTCGAACCCTGACTTTCCAAGAAAGAATCGGATCTGAGCATCTCGTTTGGTAGGAGATTCTTCTCAACCCAGTCGAATCTGATTCGGGACATGAGACGTTTACTCAGAAGGGAGAGATTCGGGTCTGAGGGTTGTTTTGCATTCCGGGAGTGAAATCTCGATCCGGAAATAAACTAGACAGACATACACCAATCAAGCGATTTCAAGCATCAAGAAGAAAGTCCTCGCGCTAACTCCTACCATAAAATTTCTAAACGCTCTAAGAAATGAGATATTATGCTTTGTTCTAGGAAGCAGATTCAACCAGGGGAAAGAGGGGATTAAAAATTTACTCAACCATCATAGAGAACTTGAAATTAGAATTCTATCTTACATTTCAACGCAGTTACGTAAATGGAAAAAATCGATGCTACAATTTAAAAATCCCCATGAAAATACAATTTTAAATAATTTACCATAACCGAAGATGGTGGTCCAGAAATTGAAGATGTCCTTCGGATGGCACTCCTTCCGACCTCCCTCTTGCTAACCGTAGAGACGTCACGGGTACCTCCCAGCCAACGTTAGGGGTACTCTTCTTCCCACTTAGCCCCTTGAACCGCAAAAGGGCCATGCAAACACACAACCAACAATACTCTAGCTCCCATATCACCTCACAAGGTAGACCGGCCACTCTCTCTCTCGAGTTGGGTATCCCAACTCTCACAAATAAAACCAATAAGAATTTCTGCAGCATAACCTTACTCATAACCAATGTGTTCTTCTCCTCCTCTCAACCATTTGTTTTATAGAATTTCACAACTTACAATTTGTACATTTAATTTGTTTTTTTTTCTAATCTTAATTAAGAATTACCCCCCATACATTTGTCACAATTCCCTTAGTTTCACAAGTAAATCCACAATTAATTTAATTAAAAGTCAATTTCTCTAACCCATCATAAAAGTGTTACTAAAATGACTCCTAGTTGTCCTTTTATTTCTCATTTATGACTGACACCTTTCTAAAACAGAGTTGATTTAAAATAGGAATGTTCTCTAGTTAGACTAGACTCTAGATACCTTTCTATGCTTACACATTCTTGTATGTTTTATTCCCTTCTTATTTTAATTTCTAATTTGGTAATTACTTGCACAATGAGTATTAAGTCATTGTTTAGATTTATTTTATTTTCATTGATTCTTAAATTGATTTATTTCCTTCCCCTCATTATTTAATTTAAAAATTATTTTTTAGTCTTCTCACTAACTTAGACTTAGGCTTAAATTCAAATAGGCTTAGACTTTTTTTAGGGGTATACAATTAATAAATTCAATTTTTTATTTAATTAATTAATCGATTAATTAATTTAGTCATGCTCGAGATTTTACCAGGTTTAACATTCGCTCACAGTTTTCTAGACCACCTAGTTTCTTTGACTCATTCCCTTTTATTTTTAATATGTGACGTGCCCTTCAAGACGCACTCTATGTTCCAAGGGTGTCACTCGCCTTTGAATAGTTTTGGTATTTTTCCAACCCTTGGAGTCAATACTTCATTCAGGCGACCTTGTGAGAGACTAAGGGCTTCTAAGGAATAAGGACCTTGTCTTATTCTGAACCCTTTAGAATCTTCGTGAGCGACTGTCTCAGTCTGCCCTCATGACATCATAGATATCTCAAACTAGGTAATCGTTAACCTACAATTTCAGCCACGAAGGGAGCACTAATAGACTGTGATCGGGGTGCTTCCAGAACTCTCCCTCAATAACTGGTTTATGTGCATAGCCCCTTTACTCCTTATTTGAGTTAGATTAGCAACCAATCGTTAGCCTCCATCCATCCACAAAACATTGTTAATGATCCATAAACAACATCATAATATAATCGATCATATGTCACATATGCATAAATGAAATACTCAAACCAATACAATCCACTCCCTAACTCAATATAGAATCCAAGGAGTTCCATTGATGCCATCGACATCCTCAATCTGTCAAGTGTCCTACACACTCAGGGGAAACTTGTCAATAACATATGTCAATACATAGATATCAAAATAACATAACATCATAATCCATCAACATCATCACAAATCCATAAGCAAAACAGATAATCATATACTATAACCGGATCACTTGCACAAAAGTGTCCAGATGGAATAAGTCAATATCATGTGCTCGCAAGAGCGGGATGTTACATAAGTTCTTTTTTTAGCTGTAGAAAAATTCAAAAAAATTGTAAATAGTTGGACACTTTTTGTTTAAATTAATATGCATGATTGGGTATGGGGAATTGAGAGTGATGCGAGGGGGGGAGAATGAGCTTCCACCTTCAAGTGGTTCACCATGTTTAGTAGAGAACAAATTATTCTTGGAAATAAGAGGAGCTCATTAAGGTATCCCTATTAACCATTTAATGATTTTGTTTTTAGAGATTATTGAATGTAATCTGATGTGGCATTTTATGGTGTCCCTTAACATTCATGTTTTCCAATGCTCTACATGTATAAAGGCCTATTCAAAGGACTTGGTGTTGTACAATTCTCGATCAAGTTAGTGATTGATTCAATGAAAATTGACATCAATATTGATAAATTGGATGGCAGGAAAAAAGTGAGTTCCAATTTTAAAATTGGTTGTACTAAGTTTGATTATTTTCTTAGTTGGATGGACTAACTGAAACTAATTGTAAATCATTGTGGATTCCTTGACTCCAAGAATCATCTCAGGAATAACACTACTTGCATAAAACGCGGAAATTATTAATTCCCTTTTGTTGCAAACTAAGCATTGACCTTTTATGAATAACCTATGTCACTCAAATTATGCATTGGTATGGAGATGCAAAAGAATCTATAAAGCATGGTATAGATGCAATGAGTGTTGATTTTCTTGTTGCAAAGAATAGAGTCAATGAGGAGTAGTGGGTAGAAATTATTGGAGGGAAATATATATACCTTATCACAATGTAGCATAAGGAAAGAATACACTTGATACCTTATGGAATTGTGTTATAAAGATATAGGTAACTAGAAATTTCTTTTGTATCAGAATATACAAAGCATAATGGTTGACCATATTCTTAGCATTTAACTCATGGTAATATGTTTGTAGGGATTTAAGCCATTAGATATGTTCAATTGTGAAACACTCAAATAAATCAGGTTACATAATTTATGTTATCAATAATTTAGTATGTTATTTTTTAATTTTGTCATGCGACTATTAGGAAAGAAAAATTTATTTGATAACAAGGCAATCAAACCATGGAGAGTCTGGTGTGAATATATATTTTTTAATGCAAGGACAATTTTCATTTATTTTTTTTCAACTTTTATATTTACAACTTTAAATATACACTTACTATTTGTAGCAGCACTATGGGTTCTTTCCTTGTTTCCACCACTAGTGAAGTTAGGGTTGTGGATAAGGGTAGGCTGAGAAAGTTCCTTTAAGTACAATACTTTCATCTTTCAATGGGGACTATGAAATGAAATCTTCTAAACTTGGAGATCTCATTGAATTTCCTTCGGGGATACGTAATATTTCAGCTAAGCTTGAATGCTTTTGAATTCTTGTTGTTTTGTGGGGTCTCAACTAGTGCACCAGTTATACTGGAACTTGTAAGCCCAAAAACTAGTCATAAAATGCATCTTGTTTGTTATTTAGTTGTACAAACAAGTTGTAAATAATTGTCAATAATTATGGATGCCTTGACATATTTTCCTTTCCAGGAATCATCTTAGGAACAAGACTACCTACATAAAACTCTAAAATTATTAATTCCCTTTTATTGCAAATTAAGCATTGAATTTTTATGAATAACCTATGTCACTCAAAAAATCGGCACGGGTATGGAGATGTAGAAGAAGATATAAAGCATGGTATGGATGCAATGAGTGTCGAGTTTCTCATTGCAAAGAAAATAGTCAATGGGGAGAAGTGGGGAGAAAGTATTGGAGGAGAAATCTACATACCTCAACACCATGTAGTAGAAGGAAATAATACACTAGCTAGCTCATGGATTTGTGTTATAAATATAGAGGTAACTAGAAATTTCTTTTGCATCAGAGTATACATAGAATAATGGTTGACCATATTCTTATAATTGAAATCATGGTAATTTATTTGTAGGTCTTTAAGTCGTTGGAGGTGTTTAGTTGTGAAAGCACTCAAATAAATTAGGTTTAGTTAATTTACGTCATCCATAATTTAGTATGTTATTTTTTTATTTTGTCATGCTAATTGTTTGTACCATATTTGTTCATGCCACTGATTTGAAGGTTCACCAAGGCTATAAGGCCGATATTTATCAAGTTGAATGAATAAGTCAAGCTTCCATAGGCTCTAAAAAATCAAGAGTGAGCTTACTTTGAGTAAAATTGAAAAAATGGAAAGAAATCCATGCCCTTGCATGCATATGGAAAAATTTAAATACTCAGGCACTTATTGGAATTCAAAATGGCCCCATCCCTCCCTAAAAGAGCTTAAGTTGATTAGTCTCATGTTTTTCCATCAGACCGCAACATCAACCCTAGGCGTGAGTAAGAAGGAAGAGCCAGACTAGTATGACGGTTGCTTAAAATCATATCGATGGTTGGCATCTCATCGCGCCACATTACATGCACGAGAATTAACATGTTGGACCATCGACCCACCGAGATTCAATTGCAACACTTCTCCATATTTCTCTCAATCTGGTGACACATCAACTTTCCAATAAACCATCTAACAAGCCAACAATCGACTTCCACATGGATAGGTGGAACACACTAGAGACACAGGTTAGCACCCCAAAGTTGGGTGACATGTGTCACCCCTTGCCACCTCAACATTAACGTGGAAAATATAAATCTTTCAAGTGTCTGTGAGACCCAATTGATGTCAAAATGACATTGTCACAACTTAAAGGTTTTTGTGGAGCCATTTTCCAAAGTTTTGTGGAGCCAAATCAATAGATCTCGTCGATTTGATAACGACGACAAGGATCATCTCGACCATCGACACATCAACGGAGCAAGTTATCCCATGGACAATTGGAGTTCATTGAATACACATCTTAGTCGGGTGACACGTTTCATCCCCTTCCACATTAGCATAAACATGGACTAGTATGAGATTTCTACGTGTATAGGGTGATGTCAGCATGACTTCATCCATGACTTAGTCGATTTTCACATTTGGTCTATCCAAATCAATGGATCTCACTGGTTTCATATCAATCGTATGTATTATATCAAGCCACTGAACGTTGATTTAAACACTTCTCCAGATTGGCCCTGATCCAATGACACATCATCATGCCAACAGAGCTTTATGAAGGATATGCGTTCCATATTAAACTCCATATCGATGGCCTAGATTAAACTCTATTTCAAAAACTTAGATTAAATATCGACCCCCAGATCACTAGGCCATCGGGTTATAGACTCCAACGATATTCCCCAAATTGAGCTCAATATAGTGACACATCATCATGCTAGTAGGGCATCTGTCAGGACAACCAACGAATACCACATGGAAAGGTCATCATTCCTTAGTCAATTTCTGGAGTTTTTTGGAGCAAGATCCTCGACTCTCGTCGATTCAAGATCGACAACCAGGATCATATGTGTCATCAGACCACTGAGCCATCAACGCATCAGTGGAGTGCATCCTCTCTTCTCTCCTAATATAAGATATGTCATCACGTCAACAATTTTTTCATATGTTTATTTGTTTTAAATTTTATACATTTTTCATCGACATTCCAACGACAATGTCGTTTCTCTTTCGATGAAAATTTGGTCTTACAACAAGGTTAGGATGTTGTTCTTTCAATGAATAGTTCAAAAAAAGGCAGTTCTCTATTGACGAATGTTCATGATTTTATCGTTTCTCTTTCGATGAATGTTCATGTATAGTCATTGTTTGACAGAAGACTATTTCGATGAACCATCATTTCTCTGTCGACAAATGTTCATGGTTTAGTCGTTGCACGTTCAAAGAATGGTCTTTTCTTTGCAGTCGAATGTTCATCAATTAGAGGTTTCTCCTTTAATGAACCTTTCGACAAATGCTTATGGTGTATTCGTTTCTCTTTCAACGAAATCTTCGACAAATATTCATGATTTATTTATTTCTCTTTCGACGAAGATGTCGATGAAACTTTTTTTGTCTTGTGACAATTGAGTTGTTGAAACAATGACGGGACCTGAGTCGTCGTTGTTCCAAACCTCCAGTGTTAAAAAAAGTGGGTTCAAGTTGTCATATGAAGACTGAAGCAATACCTATGAATATTTCACCAGGCGATTGACTAATTGTTTTGTCGAAACTATAATCGGACAAACTATGATTTTTTTTTCATTGAAAGAGCGTCAAAATTGTAACGACAAAAACTAGGTTCATTCTTTCCTTGGAAGTGCGATGTTTTTGTGATGCAAAGGAGTTGATAAAGTGTTAGAAAACTAACCCAATTTACTAGTGACAGTTTGTATAAATTTTTGGCAACTTTTAAGGTAAAATAATTTTATCCTATAGAATTTGGGCAAATCATTTTTAGAATAGAAAATCATTTTTTGGGAAAAACCTTATAAAATTATCCTATGAGAGAAATTTAGCCCCTAAAATAATCCATGTTTGTCTTAAAGATCATATTTAATTTAAGTTTGACATGGCATTTTGTAGAATCATCTTTCTATATATTCTCAGTTTTGATCCTTCTTTATCATTTTGGCCTTATCTAGTTTATTGGTAAGAGTAGGATTTGAATGAGTGGGAATCATGTTAATTTGGTTATATTATTTTTTATAGAATTTATTTTTTAATATTTAGCAATGACATTATAACATTGGTTGATTTACAAATGAAAAGAATTACATTTATATCTATGTCTCCTCTAGAATTAAATTTGAATGGCATTATGCATTTGTTTCAATTTGTTGGTTGAAATGATAGAGACTAAGTTTCTTGTGTCCCTTGTTCATTTATTCTCAAGAATTATATTGAAAATGGGTTAGTAAGGCATGTATTCAATAACAATGGTGAATAAATTCATAATGGAGATAAAGATAATAAATCACATATGTAATAGCAATGGTGTTCATATGTTCAGAGTAGAGATCAAGAGATGAGTTATATGGAATTTTCTATGAGGACTCTTTTGTGGAAATTTGATGTTTTCAAATCCTTGACTCTTGTCAATTAGAGTACAATGTGGAAATTATGGTTTTGGATGCATAGTTGATATGACCCAAAGGGAGGAATATGTGGGGTTAATTGTATATGATATGGCCCCAAGGGGTGGCATATATGGGGATAAATATACATGTAATGTGTAAATGTATAGGTAATAGGGTCCTCCTAATAGTAAAGAGGCCTCATGTGTAGGTGTGAATATGTAAATATAGAGATCATGTATTCATTATCGGGGAGACAAAAGAATTGTGATGTATGAATGTATTTGGGTATTTGGAGGAGTTTTTCCTATTATTTAAGGAGATATTGTGTAACTCATCTCTCTTATCCATATTGGAGTTGTGCTCCATGATCATGTTGGTGCACATGGTGTGTACTTCTACTTTATTTAGACATTTTTAGCATTTGCATCAGAATAATAGTCCTTGGTATTTTCCTATTCACCAATGGTAAAATTCCATGTGGATTTAGTAAATATGTGTTTTCTAATGAGTCTTTATTGCATAGTGACATTTTTTTATTTAGGTCATATAATATTTATTTAAGCTCAATCATTGTATCTTGATTTGAGTGAGGTGATAGTGCTTTCATATACTTGAAATTTCTCTTGCGATATCAAACATCACACCATCAAGGTATTGACATTTTTTATCACATACATTCAATAATATAACAAAATTTGCTTAAGTTCCAAGAATTCAAAGATAGAAGAAGTTAGAGTTTCCACTGACTAGAAACTTGGACTAATTTTTCAATGTTTTGAGTTAATTTATATTTGAGAAAACCCTTTGTGGGCATGTTTTATTATATGCTTGTGTGTTGAAAACATGTACTAAAATTTATAAATGGTAAAAAAGAGAAGATTTACAAAAGAAGATATCTACATTTTCCATATTAAGTTAATCTTATATAGAAAATACAAATGATCAATCTTTTCCCTATCAACAAGGGCACCAAATTTATTTGATAATTTATTAGGTACTACTAAAAATGGCTTTATACTTGGAATTCGATGGTTTACTATCTCAACCTCCTTCTCCAAGGTCCTCTTGGACACATCAATTCATTCTTCTTTAGAAGAAATTTTCGCCACTTTATATTGGAGATTTAGGATGTTTTGGCAATAATGTATGTTGATATCCATTTATCCTGAGTGGGTAGTTGTCCCTCCTATCCTAAGAAGTAGTTGGTGGATGTCTTGGTGTGGATGGTTTGGGATGAAATTCCAAATAACATGTATTTGTATAATTATGGTTAGAAATTTCAATTGTTGTGTTGAAAATTCATGATCTAAATGTCTTTCTCTAGTTGGGATGACACATACAACTTTAAGTGACTAAAAATTATTACATTGTGTATGCCTGATTATGTAGGTAAGTTTGACATCTAGAAATTGTCACCAATTTTATATCAAATCATGTATGGAGCATAGCAATTTGGGTTCAATTTATAGTATTGATTTCCCTAAAAAAATTCCTTAATATCTATATACACATTCTTTCCACCCAAAAGGGATAGAACTCTTGTGGCATACTAGAGTTCCTTATTGCATGCTTGGGATTTATATATGAAATGATTCACCTATTATTAAATATTGGACACTCTCTACACATACATGAGTTCCTAATATTTATCTCTTTGTTGGTAAGAGGTAACTTTTGTGAGAAATGGGACTCGCATTTTATAAGGTGCTAGTGATGGATATCCATAGAAGACCTTAAAGGAAGAATAACTTGTTGTTGAACGAATCATGCAATTGTAGGAATGTTGTGAAATATAAAGAAAACTATCCCAACTATTGATCTTTTTATAGTAAATCTAGATAATATGAAGTAGAGTGATGTTGACCACCTATGTTTGGCCATCTATTTGGGGTGTAAATATATTGAAAATTGTATTTGGTAGTGAAAAATGTAACACTATGCCTTCCAAAAATGATTGAGAAAGTGAGAAGCCATATATGAAAGAATGGTGCATGGAAACGTGGACCTAAGAAAAGAAAAAATATGTAATTTGAGTAGTAGTGGTGGCCTTGGTGCAAGAAATGAAAAGGGCCATCTTTGAGAAACAACACACCACCATCAAAACACAATCATGCTTATGGAAAGTTGTGGGGAAGCCACTAGTGAGATTCATAATGATTGTTTCCCAAGCATTGAATGGTATAGGAAATTGATGATACAAGTCCAAATTGTTATTAGAGGGATTAACTTGTCTACATAGAGAGAAATGACGAATGAAATCGTCTACTTTTATGTGCATCATTGTCAAATAGAAATAATATTGTAGATATTTTAGCATCTTAGAGGATCCAAAATGTCCACCATATGATAAAGAAGGGGCCTCTCAATGAAACATAATATGATCTTCATTACTTGGAACATATAGATAAAATATCTTGTAGGTCCAACCATATTAATAAGTATTGTATTTTAATAGTGGTGATTTGTTAATCTCTACAGGTTCTCTTAATGCATGCACCACAAATCCAAAGAAGGGATCAATTTCATGCATATGTTTCTAGTCTTCATATGTAGAAAATGAGACATGTAGAATATTGAACAAGTGAACTAGTGGATAGTTAATGAAATCAAAAACCAGATTGGGGCGCCCTTCATGTATTTAATGATCACAAAAAATTTCTAGATAAACAAATCCCATTTTAAATGACATTAATCCTAATTTTTTGGTTGAGAATTAAAAAATATAAACGGATTATGATCTATCTACAAATTCATATCCTTCCCTAACAAATGATCATATGAAATTACTTGACATCTTGAACGAATATATAAAATTCCTTATCATAGGTATTATTTTTCAATTTTATAGTTGAAAAAAATTCATAATGATAGGAAATTGGGTCTCCTCCCTATTAAAGGAAAACACCTATACCAATTTGGAAGCATATATTTTGATGTCCAACCAATATTCAATATCAAGTATATAGAGAACTATTTTTTAGAAATGAGTGGTATATCCTTATTTTCCACCCTAGGGACACATGGAGGACCCATTTATACTTTCTTACTGAGACACCCTATTATTCCCTAGAGTTTCACTGATTTTAAGGGAGGTCACACTCTTAACCACTAGCAAAGCACAACTAGTCATAGGATGTGACACTATCATCACACAACCATTTGTTGGTTGCACTACCGATAACCTGTAATTGTCCCTATAGCCTTCTAGAATTGATGAGTTATGAGGAGACCATCATTGGGGGAGTTGTTTATCTCATGATATGATATTAGTAACTCTCAATATAATTGAGGTTAACTGAGTGTTAGAGATAGAGAAGCACCCTTGTCCCTGCTTCACCAATATATATAAAAAGGGAATTCCAAGGGAAAGATGAGGAAGAATCATTCACATGTACTTGCTACAAAAATTTCACAATACCTCCTATACAAATATCAATCTTCATATTAGATTGACCTTTCTTATGTCAGGGTTGAGGACAAGATGGAGAAATGGTCTAGGGAGGACTTGTTCCATGGATCAAGGTATTTATCTTGATTGTTGTATTATTTCTCCATTTTTAATATAGATGAATATGGTTTTCCCCTTCCAATGCATCTATATTTAGTAATTGGTACTTTCTTTTGAATGATATAATATTTATTTGATTAGATTATGATATATATGTTTTAGATTTTCATTCCTAAATCTTGAAGAGGTTTAATAAATGTGTGTATTATCTCTTTCTTTGCAAGTAGTAGTTTGGAAGAGATGGAGATTGATATTTTGAGTTGCACCAGCTAGGAACACACAAGGAAAAACCTTCATAAGTAAGGTATGACTTTCGATCTCACTTTAATAACATAATTAGGTAAAATATGATAGATCTAATGAGAAACTTGTTTTGATATACTCATTGTCTATCTTGAATCAAGGTTATATCCAAGGTACAACTCACCTATCCATGGGAGGGAAATCTCTACAAATAGAACTAGCGATTCCACCAGGGAAGGATGTTTAATTCTTCCTTAGTTTTGGATTTCCCTTGATTTTTGGTCTTTTGAAACTTTACTATAGCCATTAATATTCCCCATCGCTCACTTAGGAAATATATATTTCATACATGTCATATATGGGTCTTATTAACCAAATTTTGTAGATGGTTTCACATGAATAATTCATACTAGAGTGAGTGGTCATGAGATACCTATAGTAAATTTTATGACTACATGTAGAATGATCACTAGCTACAACACTGATGCGTCACAACTTCCCCTATAGGTGAATGTTGTTAAAAATTCTCTGAAATTTTCTTGGTCAGATTTATGTTTTCATTATCCTCCGAGTGTGTTAGATATATAATATCCTATATCTAATCCCTCTTTGAACCACTTTTTGTTGATTTTGTTTCAAATTGAGTTTGATGTTTTTGAGTGCATTTGTTGGGATATCTTGTTTAGGTGAGATAGATACTTAGTGAGTGGTGACATAGGAATCATCTCCAACAAATCCTTTCAAATATGGTAGTGTTTCCTAATTCCCTTCACATTTAGTTTGCATGTGTTGAGAGTTTCATTTTTGCATTGCTAGATCATTTTTTCAAGTTTTAGTTTTTTGATATATTAGAGACATTGGAGTGTGATTTGGTGCATAACTTCCAATATAATATATCCCTTATATTTTTCTTTACTCATTTTATTTGTATATATATATTTTTTGTTAGATTAAAGAAAATTGCATTTCAAAAAACAAAAATGAAAAAGAAAGTGTGCTAGGATGAAGCTTTTGAGTGTGCTTTAAGAAAGATTGCATTGGTGTGATTAGTGTTTAAGTATCTTGCTCATTTTTTTGGATTCTATTGAGTGATTGATTGAGAGAGCGTGAGGTTATCGTTTTGGTTATAAAATATGAAAAAGAAAAATATGTCCTCCCTTCCTTAGATAGAGTTCATGGAAACTAAAAGTTGCATCTCTTTTATACATATTTTCTCTTCTTTTGGATTGGAAAATAGTCACAACATCATTGAAGTTGTATCCATTCCCTTCAATAATCAATAGTCATAAGGAAAAATAATGCTGAATTTAAAATCAATTAGACTCTTTGATCTAGATTATATCGAGAACAACTTGAAGGTGGAGATATAAAAATAAAACAAAATGAGATATTGCAAGAAACAAAATAATAAAATTAAACTCATATTATATTAATGAATGGAATACAAAAGACTATAAAATGCAAAGCACACAATCTAGCTAGAATGGTGGTAGCTTATTCCTGAAGAAAGAGATGTGTTTGCTACACTCATTCATAAGAAGTTGATTAAAAAGAGGCCAAAAAGGCCTATTGACATAAAAAAATCAATGATTAAACCTTAAACATACAAAAACCTAACCCCAAAAGATGAAATACCAAAAGGTTTGTGGGCCCAATGTGGTTAGTTGATATGTCAACTTTACATGGGTGTAACGTTTGCATACGATCTCTATTTGGGGTACTCGGTAGCCCGTAGAAAAGTTCTAGTTGAAAAGTACACATTCCAAATGGCCCAATACATGACTTTTTTATATCTAATTTGTGCTTTCATGAAAAAACAAAACATCATTTAGGGCCTCAAAATGGCCCTAGAAATTTGGGACGTGAAAAACTGTAGAAAAAATGCCAATATGTGGAACCATTTTGATTTAGTGAAATAGGTCATTGGCCACCAATATACACCAATATCATTCCTCCCCCCTTAGGAAGAAATGGTCCCCATTGCATAAATTTCCTCCATTAGATGGGGAAACGTTTGTTGAATCTGACTCCTAGTCAACCACTTTCCCTTGTGAAGAAGCTTACCTAATTTGATGACATGATAGAGTTGGATGTTTTGTTGGAAGGTTTCCTTCATCTTGGTGTCCATGATATGATAAAAAATTGTCTTCTCAATGTAGTCAGGATTGATTTTTGTAGGGTCTAAGGTCTTGACCACATATGAAGTGTCTAGGAGAGGTGAAAAATATGGTCAAAGTAGTTCAACATTAAATCTAGGGTGCAATCCAAAGAAATAGGGAATACTTGATTCAAAACCATTCTCACCCACAACATTGGTGATGGTGTAAGGCATGTATTAGAGTGGGAGAAGCTTCCAATGGGGTCCTATGAGGCCCTCTTTCTGCAAATTCAACCATACCTTATCTCCCACTTGAAAGTTGTATGGTACTTGATACTGATCGTGGCGCTACTTGTACTTGCCATTGGATTTCTACAAAATATCATGAACTTCTTGCTAGATCTGTTGTATTTTTTTAACAAATTTTGTTGATCGATCAACCTCAGTATGAGCATGGGAGGACTCTTCCTATGTAGTTGTAATGGGAAGAGATATGTCAATGGGGGGCAATGGATAGAACCCCAAGCACACTAGAAAAGGGTTGTGGAAAATAGTGTTGTTGAGGGCTCTATTGTAGCTATGTTGAACATTGGGAAGGCTCTAATCCCATGCACATGGATGTTTAAAATTATACATCCTTAGGATATGGAAAATCATCTTGTTGACTACCTATATTTTACCATCAGTCTGTGGATGGAAGGAAATCAATTTGGCCATCTTGGTGTCCATCATCGAGTATTGGCTGGACCAAAAAAGTACTCAGATATTGTCTCAATTTGAAATAATGGTTCATGGGAGACCAAAAAGAACCAAAACACACTCAAATAATATCTTAGCGATGGCCTCAAATATGATACTCTTCCTACAAGATTTCAAAACTTCTATCTTATAGAATCGACCAATGACCAAAAAGACACAGTAATTCAAATTCTTAGTTGAAGGTATATCAGACATGTAATCCATAGAGATAGACTCCTAAGGCCTATAAGGAGTAGGATGAGGGGTGTATATCCCTTGTTTCTTAATGGTATGTTTGATAGTGGTGCAAGCAGTGCATGGTATGATATGTTTGTTGACATCTTATCAAAGCTTCAGGTGATCAAAAAAATTGTGGTACTCCCACTATTTTTTCCATGCCAAGGCATCCTATAACATGACTATAATGAGCTTCCCAAATCATATTTGCACGCTCTCTTGAAGGAACACAAATATGTCTCATATGGCATAATAGTCCATATTGGAGATGAAAGTATGGAGTTGGTTTTCCTACGGTGAATGTTTGATAGGTAGAAGCAAAATCAGATTCACTATTGTATAATTGTGGCTACCTAGAGGTCCCATGCCAAAAAGATTTAAGAACTATGGTTAACATGACAACTGGGGGTCGATTAAGGAAGTATGAAACATGGTTGTTGTTACCATTATTGTTCTTGATGTTCAAGTGGAATTATTGCGGGTATGTGGACCACTTATGATGGAATTAATTCAATAACATTTCTTGTGTCTGTGTGAATTACAGAGGCCTGTGATCAATTTGGATGATCATTTCATTTCCTAGAGTGTGATGCTTCCACTGTCAACATTCCTGCAAAATGGAGTACATCTCTTTTTCATAGGTGGGATATTTTTGAATAACATTAGATATTATTTCATTGTGATAGGCCATCATATGCTCATGTTGACTGAGGACTACACCAATACCATAATCTAAGGCATTTTTCTCAATCTAAAATGGTTTTTGTAGTTCTGAAAGAATGAGTCATGTTGAGAAGAGGAGAAATTTCGAATCCTTGAATGCTTTCTATTGTAATGCATCCCAAATAAATGTGGCCTTGGCTCCACCCTTCGTCAACTGGCTTAGGGCCCAAATGATATGAGAGAGCCCCCAAAAAAACTCGTGGTAGAATTTGGTGAGGCCTAAGAAGTTGCAAAGATCGGTTAGTGTCCTCGGGGATGACCAATATTGAATTACTTTTATATTGGATATATCCACATACACACCCTAATTATCCATGATGTATCCCAAATATTGAATTATTTTCATGTCGAAGGAACATTTCTCCAAATTTCCATATAACTTGTGTTATAGTAGGGTTCCCATGACATGTTTAATGTGCTTCAAATTTCCCCCCTGTTTTTTTCTAAATATGAGGATGTCATTCATATCTACGACCACAAAGGAGTTGGTGAATGGACACAATATATCACCCATAATCTGCATGAATGTGGTAAGGAAATTATTCAATCCAAAAGGCATGAAAAAACACTCAAAGAGACCTTATTTAGACTTGAATGTTATCTTCCATACATTCATTTTCTCAATCGGCACTTCGTGGTATCCTAAATTTGGAACAATATTACTAAAAAAATAGCCACCCTTTAGTTGATATGAAAGGTCATCAATCTAGGGGATTGGGTATTGGTTCTTGGTTGTGATATTGTTCAGGGCTCTGTAATCAATAAAAAATTTCCATGCCCCTCCTTATTTTTTACCAAAACAATTGGGCTCCTGCAAGGTGAGGAGCTTGGTATAGTGTGGCCCTTCAAAATTAACTCTTGGATCTGTCATTTGATTTATTCATTCTAAAAAATAGAGTTCCTACATACAGGGCCATTATGAAGAGGAGCAATGGTTGTCAAATCAATTGATTTTTTTACCTAATAGTGCAAAGGAACCTTAGTAGGCGAGGAAGCTATGTCTTTATGTTCTTCTACTATCTTGTTAATATTCTTCTTGCTACCCTATAGAGTTGACCTCCAAAAGTAATAATGATACTACAAGGATTATATTAATAAAGAACATGATGCTTCCGCATACATGGTTGTCCTAAAAGAAAATCACAAACTTAAAGTGGTGCAACATCACACAATACCTAATCTTTTAAGGGTTTGATGACATAATGCAGGTGACATTATTGTCCAATATAGATGACTCGTCCCTAGCTAATACAACCAATGGTGTATGGTTGAGGGTGTGGTGTTGTTTTTAGGTTCAACCTCTTGAAGACCTTTATTGATATTAGGTTATTCTTACTACCACTGTAAAAAATGAAATGGAGTGGGGTCCCCTTCACTCACATCTCTGAGTGGAAGAGGTGCTCCCCTTCTTTAGGATCCTTTGGTTCCTCTAGCTAGACCATTGTGGTAGAAATGATGAAACTAGGTTCCATATCATTGGGTTTTTTCCCCTTATCCAGTTTTGAATCAGATTCTAATTTGGCATCCAACATTGAGACTTTCATCTTATCCAACAATTGTTGTTTGGAGTGACATTCATCATTGTTGTTCCAATGGATTTTGTGGAAGTCACACCACTTTCCAATGTCCTTATTTGAATTCCCATTACCCTTCTTTGTGTGTGGTGCGTATTTGTTGTCCTAGGGATGTAAATACTTTATTTTCCCTTTGTTATGGGAATTAGGGTCAATTTCACCATGATTTTTTTGCGATGGGTTTGCAGAACGGAAATCCCACTAATTATTTTGCTTGAACTTTCTCTCTATCTCAAAAACATATCGACAAGTGGCTCCCAATGTGGATATGTTCAAGAACTCCATATCTATTTGGATGTACCTATGTATCGAATTATGATACTTCATAACCAGGTCCCACTCAAATTCTTTAATACCCAACTTTGTGTGTAAGGTATGGAATAGGTTGGTGTATTTTGGCATCGTTTGGTTTCTCTCCCAATGCATAGTTGTCCATCTCATGTAATGGTCATCATAGTTTCCAAAAATGTAGTATTTATCCTTGACGGAATCAACACAAGCCTCCCAAGTGGGTTATATACCAAAAATTATAGAATCATCTCTGACATGTTGCTCAGAGAAATTTTCCCACCAATCTTTGACATGGGGAAGGGATTTAAGGAGTGAAAAGGTGATGTTTTCAATGTTCAAAAACTTTTGGACAAATAAATAACCCTTTAGTATCCTTAACCATGTTTTCAAAGTGTCAGCATATATATGGCCCTCAAATAAATTAATATAAAAGTTAATGTGTACCTTGAATGGAATCACACCTCCAAAGTGATTGTTGGTTGAAGGTGCCTCCATTTCTTTTGGCAATCGTCGAAGGTTCTGGGTGAAATTATTCATTATCTCATTTATCTATCACGCAAGGGATTCCTTGAGAAACTATTTGATAGGATATCCTACTTTGGAATCTCGCTTTGTTTCCTCCATGGGAGGCTTCTTGGGCCAACATGATCATTCTTCACCAAGATCAACCCGTTAGAGACCCAACTCTTGATAGCCTAACCTTTTCGAGGACATACATAAAGAAACAACAAAGAGAATATTGGTCTAATACCAACGATACAGATTATATTGAGAATGAGACGAAGGAAGAGATATAACAAGGAAACACATAGAGATATTGAAAGAAAAAGAGTAATACATTTAATTTCAGATTCTATTAATGAATAGAATACAAAAAACTATAAAATGCAAAGAACACAAACTAGCTATAATAGTGGTAGCTTATCCCTACAGAGAGATATGTGTCAGTTATTCTCATTTGGAGAAGTATAATAGGAATTTTAACATAAATAATCAATGAGAAACCATAAACATACAAAACCCTAACCTGAGAAGATGAAATGCCAAAAGGTTTGTGGGCCTTGATGTGGTTAGTTAATACATCAACTTCACAAGGGAATAATGTTTGAATAACACATCTATTTGGGGAACTTGGTAACACATAGGAAAGGTATATACAAGAAGTACACATTTTAAATGGATGCAACACATGCCTTGCAATAACTTTGAGGCACTACGATGCCAAAAAAATGTCATTTACGACCTCAAAATGACCCAAAAAAAATTGGGACACAAAAAAATGTAAAAACACTGTCAAGATGTGGAACCACTTTGAATTAGTGGAATAGGTGAGTGGCCACCAGTATCCACTTGGATCATTCTTTTTCTTCATATTAAAACAACACTAGATAAGAGTTAGGGCCTTTCTTTAGGATTGGAGAGTAAACTCTCCAAGGTCACCTAAATTGAACCTAGAAGTCACTAGTGAGAGCATAAATCCATTGTCACAACATGTTTGTCAAGAAGATATTTTCACATAATATTTAAGCATGAGGTTGGATTGGATAAGTTAGAGTTATATCCCCTCTCTATTTGTCATATTTTTTTCTATATTTTTTTTATTACTACATGTATCGGGGTTTGAAAGGTGTCATGTCTCCCTGTGAGGAAAAACTTCTTGAAGATTTAGGCTTAGTTTTCCTACTCATACATGTGTTATGGAATTCAACTATTCATGCAGAAACTAATTTTGAGGTGGTAACCATTATGGCCTTTCTTAGGTATCTACAAAGGTGATTGCGGGTGGGATGTTCCTATGGTACTTGGGGAAAACATTGAATCATTGTTTTAGTTCCCTTGAAGGGTTCCCTCCTTAATAAAGGGTACTTTCTCTGGTAAGGGTTGCTACATGTGGGTTACCATAATTGTTCCTCACAAATTCACTAGCCAATATTTTGGATACTTAACATACCCTAGAGGGTTCATTTTTAGAAGGCCTCATGATCCATTTGTTTTCCTATTAATATCCTATATTTGTTAAGGGTGTGCTATTTGGTTCTATGTCTATGTTGGCCATAGGTTGATTGTTGTTATTTTAATAACACACTTGTAACATCCCTCTCTGGCGCACTTACCAAACTTATTCTTTGAGGACACTTGCTCGCAAGTGATCTGGATTTTTATGATGATAAAACTTTTTCCTTCATTATGATGCGTTAAGTTATATGACATGATGTGTTACTACCTTGATGTAGACAGGTGCGGCTGACTCAGTTTCATTGAGTGTGCAGGGTTTCGGACCTTGAGGATGCAGAGGCATCGGTGGAACTCCCTTGGACTCCGGATTGAGTCAGGGAGTGGGTTATCTGAGTTGTTTCGCTTATGATGATATTGTTTCATTTTGATGATATGCTATTGATCTTATGATATGTTGTTGGCATGATCTGAAATGATGGTTTATGATGCAGGCTGACGATAGCTTGCCGACCAGACTCACATATGGAGTAAAGGGGCCACACACGAGTTCCAGAGAGATTGAGGGAGAGGTGTGACAGCAGCCCTGCCACAACCTATTAGCACTCCCATCGTGGCTCGAACTGTAGGTTAACGATTAACTAGTTCGAGAGGATCCACAATGCCATGAGGGAAGACTGCGACAGTCGCTCATGATGATTCTAAGGGGCACGAAATAAGGAGGGGGCCTTATTCTTTAGAGCCCTTAGTCTCCCACAAGTTCACCTGGCAGAGTGTTGACTCCAGGGGTTATAGATTCTACCAATCCATCAAGAAAGTGAGTGGCACCCTTGGAGAATGTGGTGCATCCTGAAGGGCACATCGCGCAAAGAAATGCAAGTCAGCGAGTGGCACCCTTGGAGCACATGGTGCATCCTGAAGGGCACGTCGCGCAATGGAAGCAAATGAGGCGAGTGGCACCCTTGGAGCACGTAGTGCGTCCTGAAGGGCACGTCGCATGGATGATGATGAAGAGACAACTTAAATGACCCTAAGACCTTAACGCATGATAAATTCTTAAAAACAACTCCCCTAATTAAATTGTCTCCCTGTTCAAATCAAAACCTAAATTAAAACATCTCTCAGTTAAATTTGACAAGCCCTAAGAAAAGATTCTACAAAAATAAACCTAGGGCATAAGCTAAAACCCTCCTAGGTGTTAATTAAAGTCTTATTAAAGTAAAGTGGGTAAAGTAATGAGGGAATTAAATTAGGTGAAGCCCATGGCCTTTAAATGATAAAGAAGGAATAAAAATTATTAAAGTGGGGGAGTATTAAAAGATAGGAATCTTTAAATATATTGAAAAGATAAAAAAAAGTGCATTTATATTTTGGGTTCAAAAAAAAAAAAAAAATAAGAAGAGAGAATTAAA
>ML821699.1:20426-35884 GCA_009831015.1 Picea engelmannii
CCTTTTTGGATTTTAATTTTTGACCTTTTAAAAAGAAACACATATTTTTAACCATTAAATTCACTTTGAAAAAAAATACAATACTCAGTTTGCATGTTGATGGACCTACCCTGAATATGAAAAATGAATAAATTTTATATATCTCTCCTCTACCATGTGTTTCTCTTCTCTTAACGGGTTCCCACTCTAATAAAATTAGGTGCTGAAAAGTAACCAAACCCCACACAAAAGTGTTACTAATTTTTTAAAACCTTTTAATTGTTAAATACATAAAAAGCAAATGTTAAAAGGTACAGATGATTTTTCCATTCCTCTCCTCATAATATTGATTGCATTTGTAAAACTAGACTATGCTATTTGGCAATTGATAAGTGATGGCCTTAATTTGTTAAGCAAAACTGAAAAAATAAACACTTATACTATATGGTAATTGATAAGTGAGATAGTAATTTGTTAATCTTATTAAGTAAAAGTGAATAACAATATAAATCATACACGTTCATAAATTTAGGAAAGTTAATATTCACAATCTCCTACATTGTACATTGATTTAGAGACCATTAAGAATATCTCAACATTTTTAATTCTTAACTATATAAAAAAAGATTAATCATAGATTGTCAATAGGGAAGATGCCTATTAAGTTAAAAATAAATTCACTCATTAAGAGAAAATTCATTTTTACATCAAGGTGTGTTTAAGGGGAGGTTCTCCTGTAGGGTTAATCGTTTGTCCAAAGCCAATAACAACTCTCCACCTGTTCCTGGCGGTTTAGTCGTTTGTCCAAAGCCAATAACAACTCTCCACCTTGTTCATGATGCATGGACGAATCTGCTCTATGTACTTATCTTTTCCTTCACCGACTCCATGATGACTTCTAGGTTTCTTTTTCATTCCAGGTATCCTTTTCTTCGGCAATATAAAAAAATCCAACGTAGATCTTGAGGGGGTTTCCAAAATCGATTTCAGTCCCCATTTCTCTCTGTCTGAGCTATGCCACTATCTGCGGCTTCCTCCCATGGAAATTCAAGCATAGGCTTCAGCCCACAATGTCCAGCTCTGAGTAGAAATGAGGAAGCTAGGATCGCTGTACATGTCTGCCTCTGCATAAGAACCAGAGATATACTCAAAACCCCTGTAACAACACCATCGTTTGTACCTTTCAGAAACTTCAAATTCATAAGCTATTTTAATTGGCGAACAAGATGAATACTAGTGGATGTAAAATTATCTTAGAAGATTATTTATTTTTCTTTCAAAAATTAGAGTTTTTAAATTATATTCTGGAGGAGTTTATTTTTCTTTCAAAAATTAGAGTTTTTAAATTATATTCTGGAGGAGTTTATTTTTCTTTCAAAAATTGGAATTTTTAAATTATATTTTGGAGGAGGCCTCTGAAACTTAAGGTGTCCAGATGGACTGCTGTGGAATTTATCAATATACAACCTTGACTTGAGCACAATATACAACCTTGACTTGAACACAAATATGACATACTTGTCCCTTATGTGGAAATGGTTACTTCATGGTCCCCTCATACTCTTGTTCTTTCTCATTCATCCATTGGTGCTTTCCATTTTCACTCCCCTTGGAATTCAACTCCAGAAAAAACATTTTACATGAAGTGGGGATGATTCATCTTTCCCATGTTATTATGAAATTTGAATTGCAAATTATTGTATTTCACAATCATATGTATAGATAAATTAGTGACTACTTTCACAATCAAATGATTAGCTATTTCAAAGCTTAATTTGTTTGGAAGTAGTAGCTATCGCTTCCAAGTTTAATATTGGTAATTGTGATATTGCATAAAATTAATATCTTGTTTGAAATTTTGATTGGTTGGAATAATGTTTTGTTTCTTCCTCCCTCCTATTTATTTAATGCATTTGCATTCAACACTAATTAATTGTTTACATTGATCAAATTGGATTGTCACATGTGAAGCCTACAACAAGTCTAATTGTTGTTATCTTCTACTCTTTATTGACCACAATGATTGGACCAATTTAATAAGGTAATTTCAAAACCTTTAGTGATGGCATGAAGGGTTATAGAAGGAAATCAATTCTTTATCATAATCAATATGTTTGTTCTATGGTTTTCAGTCCAAATTTGTTGATTCACTCAATTAGACAAAAGTATAGGTTTCATTAGATGTATTACCTGCAAGTGAGAATGAGGATCTAAATCGCTGGTCCAAAACTTTGAATATTGACTACCTATAACTATGTCACCTTAAATCCTCTCAAAAACAAAATCCCACTGTCTTTACAAAGTAACCACCTCACCCCAATTCACTTCAGTTTTTCATTTCCCCTGCTTTGGGAGTATGCTAATTAATGCATAATACTATAATTGAAAGCATAAAGATCACTATATATTTTAATTATGTCGAAAGGCTAATTATGTCGAAAGGCATATACCTATTGACCATGGGCACATTTAATAGGTTTTTAGGGCTTAATCAGTTTTGTATGGACAAGATTAAATATTGATGGAATATTCTTAGTAGTCCCAATAAATCAATGGTTGTGATTTCAACCACTAACTTCCTCACGATTATAAAGACATCAATTTACATGTTTATTTTTTTACTTTTACTTAATCGTATTTAAAATTTACTATGGTGGCTAGCTGATTGCCACATATGAGTGATTAGGGTTTCATTTTCTATACCAACCTAAAATTTTGGCCTTCACCAACGTTCTCAACACACTGCCTCCTTCCAGCCAACTCCTTCTGCAAACCTTCTTTTGGCAAGCCGTCCTTTCGGCATTCACCAGCCACGAATTTGTGACTGTGCTAGTGAATAACACTATCATTGAAGGCACCGATATCGTTGTATCTTTGCAATTGCTCAAATGTAAAAAAAAGGTCACAGATCTTTCCATTTTCAAGAAGGTCCCAAGCTCGATCTTGTTTAGGTGATCCTGAATATGAACTAAATGATGCCTAGTTTTTAGGCATTCGATGGGCATATGAACGGTTACTAAACTCCATATGTAAATTTTAATGTTTGTTAGCCACATTTTTCTTCCTCAACGACAACATTGGGTCCTCAACGCTATTGTCGGGCATTTATTTAAACTCAACACTTTGTTATTATCTAGGTGCAGAAAATGATAGAGTGCTCCTATCATCTACAACCATTTTATTTTTGTTTCACATAGTTGTGCTACAGTGTTGTACCATTTTTATTATGAAATGAAAGTGTCGATGTCTTGCTATAAATTTTTTTTATTGGAAACAAAGTTGTGTTCATATTGTAATTTCTTTTATTGGGTTAATTTACAAAGTATTGTCTTTGTTATATCTAAGTAGAGAAATTTTATAAGTTGTTTTTTTATTAAAACAAAGATTTTAGAACAACGTTTTTTTTTATCTCTATTGAACAAGGTTTTTGGGAATTTCTTATTTGGACATGATCTAAGTTTTTTAGGTGTAATTTTAATAGTCATTTAAATCCTTTTTTTTTTTCTTCAGATTCCTTCTTTTGGTATCATAACAGGTTGAATACAACATTTTATTTTATTTGGAGAAAGAGAAATGGCCCAAAATTCAAATGCAGTACCAAATTCCTCTTTTGAGTGGAGAAAACTATGAGTACTGGTGTGTGAAGATGGTAACTTTGCTTATCTCATAAGATTTATGGATACTTATTTCTGTAAGATACACAAAGCCAGTTGACCATGATGCCTACAATGCACTCTCAATTGATCAAAGTACAAAGTTGAAAGAGAACAGAAAAAAGGATGCCAAAGCTCTATTCATCCTTCAAACCGGAATTGACATCATAGTATTTCAAAGATTGCAGAATGTAGTAAGTCCTATGATTCTTGAGAAACCTTGGAGAAGGCATACAAGGGATCTGTAAAGGTAAAAGTTGTCAAACTTTAAATACCAAGAAGAGATTTTGAATCTCTTACTATGAAATTAAATGAAAGTGTTGAATATTTTATTACTAGAGTTCAAAATATTGTGAATTATATTCATGTTCATGGTGAACCTATTGAAGATAGGAGGATTGTTGAATTTGTTTTCAGAAGTCTTCCAATTTTTTTTTTATCCCATCACTATTGCTATAGAGGAGTCAAGGGATTTATCATAGCTTACCCTTGTTAATCTGTTTGGAATCCTTCAAGTACATGAAGACATGTTAAAAAAGAATGGAGAACCTTTGGATCCAACTTTCCAAAGCATGTTGAAGGTTGACAACAAGAAAAAGCAGTCTTCCACTTCCATGAATGATGCTTCTACTTTTTATTCATCATCATATAGAGAAGGTAGAGGTTGTGGAAGAGCCATAGGAAGAAGAGACCATGGTAGAGGAAGAAGCAACAACCCTACCAGAGGTAGCTTTCATTGCAACTATTGTAATAAATATGGTCACCTTGAAAGTTATTGTTTTAAGAAGAAAAGAGACACCTCTCAAGCAAATTTAGTAAAGATGAAGGTGAGAACTCTCAAAATTTGTTTCTCACATGTAACAATTTTGATGCCAAAGATAATTTTGTTTGGTATTTAGATAGTGGTTGTTTAAATCACATGACAAGAAGCAAAAATGTTTTTGTAAAGATAGATGAGAGTGTGAAGGGGAAAGTAAATTTTGGCAATGATAATGAGTCATAAGTAGCGAGAAAATGTACCCTTGCCTTAAAATCCAAGAATGGAAGTATTATATACATATACATGATACTTTGATTGTTCCAAGTTTAAAGTATAACTTGACTAGCATAGGGAAACTAAATTCTAAAAACTACAAGATTGTTTTTGAAGGAAAGTTTTGTAAGATTTTAAACAACAATGACCTTTTCGTTGAAGTTCCTATGAAAAATAATGAGATGTTATTGTTAAGTATGGAATCAAGTGTAGCTTGATTGAAGTCCTCGGTTGATGAGTCTTGGTTATGGCACAAGCGGTTTGGGAACCTTACTTTTAAATCTCTTTCCTTCATGAAAAAGAAGAACTTGGTAAGAGGTTTTCCTTCATTCATAGAGACGGATAATAAGATATGTGAAGGTTGTGCAATAGAGAAGCGACATAGAAACTTGAATCTCCCCATCATCATTTTAGGGAAAGTGAACCTTTGGCCTTAGTACATACATATATTTGTGGCCCCATCCATAATTTATCTCTTGGAAAGAATATGCATTTTCTTCTCTTTGTAAATGACTTTTCAAGGATGTCTTGGTTATGTTTCTTAAGTGAGAAGTCTCAATCTTTTAGTTTCCTTCAAAAATTTAAAGAAATTGTTTTTTTTTTTTACAGAAACAGAAATATGATTTATATATAAAAGTTGCTACCAAAGTCACTAGTGTAAAAAAAAAAGGTGGGGAGGTTCTGAGTCTATGACCCAGCCTCTAAGTTACCAATGTCTTTCTACAAGAGAAATTCCAAAAACTTCAGTTGCTTATTTATTTAAGACTTACAATTCTAGCTACTGCTTGCAGACCGTGAGATGGCATTGCCAATTTTACAAATTTTTTGTTGATTTCTTGCTTACTTCTTCTGTTCCTCTGAATTTGACGTTGGGATTTATTCAGTGGGATTCTCTAGTGCAACGTTCAAGTTTGGAAGGGTCGGGGTTGCGTTGCTCTCTCCTTATTTGCTACTGTTTTGGACTTCCACTTCCTATGCTTTGGTTCCTTTTTCTTTCTCGAACCTTTCCCCTTGGCTTCTCAAGAAGTTCACCTCATCCTGGAGTTGATTGATCATGGATCTGTGATTTGAGAGCATTTCAAGGGTGAAATTTAAGGTGGCGTTGTGAGAGTCTAGGTGCATGGCCAGGTGTTGGGTGATGAGAAAGTTTTCACCAACCGATTCCTCCTCTCGATCTTCCTGTGCTTTGCATTGTTCCATGCTGACGGTGGATCTGGAAATCAAGAGTAGATTGAAGATTTTTGTGTTCTCTCTTCCAGCGTTGTCCCTTATTCTATCTTGGAGTTGCGGGAGATGTATTATCTGGATTGTAATTTAGGAATGCCTCAACTTTATATCTTTCCTTCGCCTGATCCTCTGAACTGATCGCGTTCATTGCCTTGTCCTGTTGCGATCTGTTTGCCTTCCTCTAATCTTGCCATTGTTAAGAAATGTGGCCTTCCCTTTGTGCTTATCTGTCCACTTGGGTCTGTGAGTTATGCCCTTGCTTATAGACCTAGAATTCATCTTGTGGCTTCCTAACTTGAGTACAACATTTTCCCTCCTATGGGCCTGTATAAAATGGGTTGGGCTTTGAATGCTCTAGAGAAACCAGACTACATCCTTCCTGATTCGTGTAAGATGAGTTCTATGGGGTGTGAATTGCTGCCAATTTTTGGTCCACATGCTATGTATACTCACCTCTGTCTTATCCCTGATCATTTGCACGAGTGGAATTAATGAGAGGTTATGGAGGATGGAGGAGTGGCTCTGTGTTGGTGATCGCAATTGCAGAATCCCACGAGGGACTGGCCCGTTGATGCACGAGAGTGCCTTATCTGTCTGAATCAAAGTACCATAAACTCCATGTGTGGAATTTCCTTAGTTCCTTGGCCTCCCAGGAAAGTCGGCAGTTTGTCCATGACGACTGCTTCGCTGGAGCGCACTGAGCACGTGGCCCTGGGTAAGTGTACTTCAGGTGTGAGTTGGATCATTGGGGTTAAGGGGGGACGAGCAGAGTTCTCTTTCCTTTGATTTCCAAATTCCCTTTGCCCTTTCCTATTGCTTTGTTTGCTTGGTCGTCATCTTTCCCATTGTTGACTCGACGAATATGGTAGAAATAGGTGTTCATGCCTTTAATGGTGTTCTAGATCCTCTCTATGGTTCTTTTGAGTGCATAGTTTTTTGAATTGGTGTTCTTGAAAAAATACCCGATGATTGTTTTGGAATCCCCTATTATGGTTAACTCTTGAATTTGACGGTCCCTCACAATTTGAGTCCCTTTCAGGAGAGTATAGGCCTCAATTGCATTAATTTTTGTGATGCCTAGATTCCATGAATAAGTAATCACCCTTTGTCCTCTAGGGATAAAGAGAACCCTCTCGCACATGCCTCCCCTAGGTTTCCTTTAGAAGTGCCATCAAATCTTAGGACATAACTTTTTTGTGAGCTTAACCAAGTTGTGTACTCTTGAGGAGTATACTGAAGCTACCAACATGAAATATTTTTAGTCTTACAAGGAGCAGAGGGTTCTTGTAGGTTGAGTTTATTTAGCCAGGCTTCTTCATCTGTTTTTAGTAAGGCCCCTGCCATGATGAATGTTTTCTTGCTGGATAAGAATTCACTAAGCTAGATGATGATGTTTATCGCTACTTCCTGGGGTGAGATGGTATTATCTTTGAAATTATTTTATTTCTTGCCAACCAGATCTGCCAGCGAACAAATTTGATGGAAGCCTTCCAGGCTCTGCTAAGCTTATGTTTCCCCTAGAGCGAACCTTTATACTGTTTCTCCCATTTTCCTATCAGGCTTCTGGTGTTTGTAGGCTTGGCCAGATGAGGGGCTAATTCCTTGTACACATTATTCATCACCTTCCTGGTGAAGTTACAATGCAGGAACAATTGGTCTGAGATTTCCAGGCTATTGGTACACAAAGCGCACCTGAACAGGCCTAGAAAGCCCCTTTTGCTTAAATTTCCCCTTGTTAGGAGTTTTTTGTGAGCTAGTTGCTAGCAAAATATGTTAATTTTTGGGAGGTCGTTTGGGTTCCATATTTATTTCCAAATGGCCAAATTGGGGGGGAGACCATTGTCTTCTAGGAGCTTCTTGTAACCCAAATTAACTATATACCCCTCTTTCCCCCAGATTTTGTCGTCCTTTTTTCTCAGATGGAATGGAGTGGATCCTGATATTTTTTGGAGGAAGTGTATGGCATCTTCTTTCATCATGGGAGGGACATCCCCTAGATTCCAACTTTCCCAATTTCCATTTGGGCGCCAATTTGATAGGTCAAAGAGGGTGTATTTTCCTTCCGAGGACATCCATTGTTTGAATTGATTCAAAGAGGTGACTTTTGATAAAATGCCACTCTTTGATTAGTTTTCTTCCCAGATCTTGATATTTTTCCCATTACCTGGGTCCCAATTCAGGCGAATTTGGATTAGAGGGATGGATGCCCAGACTAGCTTTCAGATTGGCGATCCTGCTTTCCCAAGATCAATTTCATCCACACACCTTTTTTTGTTCGTGGTCATGTATTTGATGCAGAGTGCTTTCTTCCACCGTTCCTTGGTGCCTGTGATGACTCTCCAGACAACTTTTGCTCCTAAGGATAGATTTAGCTTTTCGGGATCTCTTATTCCCAACCCCCCATTTTCCTTTGGGGTGCAGGTGGTAGCCCAATTGACCATATGGAATTTGTTTTCATTGTTTTTTCCCCCTTTCCATAGGAATTTTCTTGTGATTTTGGCCAATTCTTTGTTGATTCCAGTAGGGGCAAGGAGGGATGAGAATTGGAAAACTGGGAAAGAAGAAAGTACAACTTTTATTAGAACCACCCTTCCTGTTGGATTTAACCAAGTGGAAAACCAGATTTCAAATTGATCCTTTAGATTTTGTAGGTTTCCTTGCCATGCCTCCCTAGGTAAGGCTTTGATTCTTATTGGCGTGCCTAAGTACTTGAATTATTTCCAATCCATACTAAAGGGGAATTCGAGAATATGAGTGATTCTTTCCATTGTTCCAACTTTTACACTCCAAGTATAGATCTGGCTCTTATTTTTGTTAATGAGTCCTCCCGAGGCTTGTTCGTATCGGTCTAGAACAAGTTTAAATATTTGGGCCATTATTTGGGAAGCTCCTCCAAGGAGTAGGGTGTCATCAACGAATTGAGAGTTATTTATTCTTCTGACTCCCCTCGTAATTTTTAGTCCCGAGATATTTTTGGTTTTTCTTTCTTGCTCCAATATTTTGTTTAGTGTTTCTACCATTATTATATACAACATCGGGGATAGAGGGCAGCCTTTTCTGAGACCTCTTGTGTCTTGGAAGAAAGTTGCAGGGTGACCATTTATCAGAGGAGCTATCCACGGGGTCGAAATACAGGCTTTGATCCAAGATATAAAAGAGCTTTGAAAACTGAATTTACTTATCACTTCATAGGGACACTCATGGTTTACCCTATCGAATGCGTTTTCCATGTATATTTTAATAATCATTCCTTTTTCTTTGTTCATTACACTGGCGTGGACTGCTTTTTAGACCAGAATTATATTGTTCTAGATTTGTCTTTCTGCCACAAAGCCCCCTTTGTTGGGGAGGATAATTCTTGGAAGGAGGTGCTTTAGTATGGATGCTATGATTTTGGTAAGGATTTTATAGGAGGTGTTACAAAGGGATATGGGTCGAAATAAGTCAAAGGTGTTACAATTTTTGGCTTTGGGGATCAGCGCCAAGAAGGAGTTAATGGATCCTCCTATCTTTCAGTTCGCCTGGACATATCTAACCATGCAAAGTAAGTCTTTTTTGAAGATTCCCCAGTAATGTATATAGAAGTGGAGGGTAAACCCATCCGGCCCAGGGGATTTATTTCGATCGAAGTGGAAAACTACTTCTCTGACTTCCTCTTCTATGACTTCCTTTGCCATATCCTAATTGTCCTTGTTCGTTATTACATGGGGGATCGACTCCATAAGATTTAGTATTTGTGATTTATTATCTTCTCCATCTTGTGTGTAAAGGGTTTTGAAATGAGAGAAGGCCTCCTTTTTTATCTCCTCGAAAGAGTTAATTATCTCCCTCAAGCCTTTTTTATTTCATCTATTGAGTTTCTATGTTGTCTCGCTTTGGCCTGCTTTTGAAATAAGCAGGTTTTTTTGTCTCCATATTGGAGCCACAAAGCTCTAGAATTTAGTATCCATTCCCTTTCTTCATTTTGAAGTGCCCTTAAGTAATTTTGGAAGTGAATTTTCTTCTGCTCCAGATGCTCTGGTTGCACTTATTTAGCCTCAATATCGATATTGATCTCTTCTAATTTTTGGTTGTGTCACTGAACTTATTCCTTTGTGCTGAGGAAGGCGACTTTTTCCCAATACTTTAGGGCTTGTTTTGTTTTTTTTTTTATTTTTGCTCCCAAATACACACTGGTGTTCCATTCACCCAAGTGGACCAGGCTCTGGAGATTAAAGGGAGAAAGTTCGGAGAGTCCATCCAAAGGGGATTGAATCTTAAGGGGATGGGTCCAAGGTTTTCAGCCTTTGCTAAGGTGAGAGCTATGGGGCGGTGGTCCGAGATTCCCCAAGAGATGATTTGGGAGGTGATTACTAGCGGGAGGAAGAGGAGGGGGTTGTGGATTAAGAAGAGGTCCAGTCATGCCACTATGTGTCCCACCCCTATCCTTTTGTTATTCCAAGTGTATTTTCCTTTGGAAGGTTTGACATAAAAAAGATCGAGATCCAAAACCAGGTCCTCCAAATTTTCTTTAAATTGATCTCTTACCGTGGATCCCCCCTTCTTCTACCCTTGAAGTAGGGTGGTATTGAAATCTCTAGCTATTATGCAGTTTTCTTGAGCATCCATGTCCTTTAGTTTCATTAGTGTTTTCCAACAATCTTTCTTTTCCCTAAAGTTGTTTGGCATGTAAACATTGCAAATAGTATAGATAATACATGTTTGGAGATGCTTTATCTTTACCAGTGTCCAGTGGTTTGAATCCACTCTTTGTTCCTCCTTGAATATTTGAGTGTTCCAAGCTGTGCAGATCCCGCCTGAAGCACCTCTTATGCTTATCACCGCTCCACTGCTAGGAATCCATATTGTTTTTATTTCTCTTAGAGCTTCTTTTCCCTGAAGTTTCATCTCCTATATTAAGAGGATTTGGGGATTTTCTGTTTTGATTATCTTTCTCATTTCTTTCTTTTTTCCATTTGGCCCAGTCCTCTACAATTCCAGGAGACTACCTTCATTACTTACTATTGTTCTTTGTGGCCCCTCCTTTCAAGGGATGGGGTTTCCCCTTGGTTGGATGGGCTTTCCCATTTTTCTCTTCTTTTCTGAGGATTTCTTCCAGCATTGGTTGGGTTCCTAGGTCTTTGTCCCAAGTGGTTGCTTTCTCTCTTCTTGTTTTATTTATTTTTCTTCCTTCTTTCATGGTTGGAACAGTCTTTGGTATTTCTACTTCCATTTCTTCTCTAGATTCTTCTTGGCTTTCTTCTTCTTGTGCTTGATGGATGACTAGAAGCTGGAGGTCTGGATCTTCTTCCTGGATCTCAATGACCGTGTTCAGGTCTTGATTATTTTCTTCTGTGTTTTCGTTGGATCTGATCAGTTCTGGATCCGAGGTTTCTAGGGATTCATATTTGTTCTTGTTGATTTCCGCTTCATCTTTGATTTGTATTGTAGATTTCCCTTTGCTTGGTGATGTGGGTCCAAAGTTGCTTTTGTGTTCCAATTGCAGGTTCCCTAGTATTTTCATCGTCTTTTTTCATTTTTCTTATTGCCATTGTTCAGATGCTTTATTTTCTGGATGCTCCTGGGACACCTTGGGGCAATTTTTGGCAAAGTGGTCATATTCATGACAGTATTTGCACTTGAATGGGATTTGTTCACAGTCCACCGTTTGGATGTAGGTCCATCCATCTAAGATGCGTTGTATTTCTTCTGGCAGCCCTTTCTGCAAATCCACTTCAACACATAACCTTGCACAAGATTGTAGGTCATCTCGTGGTTCGACTCGATCAATGAACATACCCAGGGTGTTTCCTATGTTTTTTATTGTTTCGTCATTCCAACAATGTAGGGGTAGTAAGGGGAGCCTAGCCCAAATTGGCACAACAAAGAGGATATCATTTTATGGAATGAAGTTTGGTGTCCACTTGTTCATATACATCCCTCTAGTCCCCATGAAATACAGGTCATTTTGAAAGATCAAATCATTATCTGCTTTGTTTTCAAAGAGAAAGACATAGAATCCCTTACCATAGAATGTTGTAGATAGTTATCCTTTGATTTTTTTCCTCCTGTTCCGATCTAGCCACAATGCCATAGCTTTTGGGGATGGCCAGAGTCCTGTAAATTGTTCTATCAATCTGTTTTCATCTAGTCAAAGTGTGAAGGGCCGGGAAGAGGTGGAGTGGGCTGCCACCTTTGGGATTTCTTCTAATCTTTTGACAAACCAAGATGTATGCACTCCCTTAACCGATTTTGAATACGAGGAAATCAACGTCTGAAATGCTGCTAGGTCAGGTGGTTGCGGGGGTTGGGGGGGCCCGAACATGAGGCCATGGCAGCTAGTTGAGAACCATAGGCCATGTTAGGGGAATTCCGAGGGCAGATCTCGAGAGCAGTTTTTGGAAAAACAAATCGAGGGGATTTGAACTATTCATCTAGTTTACCTAAAATTTTAAAGAAATTGTTGAGAAGGAATCATGATACTATTTGAAAGTATGGAGAACTTATCGAGGTGGAGAAATCACCTCCAATGAATTCAAATAATTTTTCATCTTACACGACATCAACAAGGAGTTAAATACTACATATACTCCTCAACAGAATGGAGTGGTGGAGAGAAAAATCAGAACAATTTTAGAGATGGCTAGATGTATGTTGAAAGAAATGTGTTTGTCAAACATGCATTGGGTAGATGCAGTCCATAGAACTACATATATATCCTCAACATAAGTCCTACAAAGATGGTAAAAAATTATACTCCTTATGAAGATTTGTTTTGTAAAAATCCAATTATTTCTCATCAAAAAAAATTTGGGTCTACATGCTTTGTCCACATTCCTTCACAACAAAGACAAAAATTAGATGGAAAATCAGTGAAATGTATTTTCATTGGATATTCATAAGAAATAAAGGATTATATATTTCATGATCCACTTGGGTGAGTGCAATAACTTGGTGGCCGAAAACGTGGCAATGGCATGATTAAGAACACGCACTCGAAAGAACGCATGTGCATTCCTACAACTATAGGTTCAGTTGTGGTTGAACCTCCACGTGCATTTCCATGTAGGTTAAGTTGTAGGAGTGTGTGTGTTATCTTAATAGCGCATGCACACTCTTAAGAACATGTGTGCACTCTTAAGAACAGATGCACAAAATCACACTCACGTTTCTCATTGGGAAAATAGTGTGAAGAGAGGAGTAAGAAAGAGAGGATATTTCCACCACCACTGCCACCGTGTGTCCAGGTATGTTACATTTATCTTAACTTTAATCCAAATTAGTCAATCTAATTTAATATATTTCTCCCAATAATCTAAATTGAAAAAATATTGTGATTTAGTATTTTAAATAAACACTGAAACTAATTTACATGCCATGGATGTTAAATTGCAACATATACAATATAATGGAACCCCAAGAAAATTTAGACCCCACACAAGAAAACCAAGAAGATCAAAACCCCAACCCACCACCACCACCACAAAATGTAGATTGTGAAATTGTTGAGGGGTTGGTGATATCAAGAAACCTTGAGGAACAATTAAGGGAGACTAGAGAATATAGCAGAGTCTCATTGGCCACTTCTTTGGACATCATTTTCCAATCCATTGCAGGTGCCCAAGGGAAATTAACATCTATTTCTAACTACAGGGAAAGAATGTACGAGTATTATAGCATTGGTTTGGACAAAAACCAAATCAAAGAACTGGGCATTTCAAAACAACAAGTATTGTCTATTGTTAGGGATCCTAGAAATGGACAAGAACTACCACTGACCATGAAACACATATCCATTGACTGGTGCATCCATCCCCATATTAGTCAAAACAGGATGGATATGTGGTAAATGGTTTTTGATAAACCTCCCTGCAATAACATGGAGATGCCCTTATATTTTATGAGGATATTATGGGTTGCATTTATTGTGGGTAAACATGTCAACTACTTTGACATTAGTGACTTCCAAGGGGTGGGTCGAGGGTCTACACATGACCAAAAACAGGCTAGGTGAGACCCTGAGTTAGGTCCTCCTCCCCCTAGGTGAAGGTCTGGCCCCCCTACCCAACATCCTCCTGTTGCAGGTAAATTGCAACAAGTACAACTATCCATCTCCTCATTCAATCGTAGTCTAGTGCACCACAATATATTTGTTGCACTATCTTGACTGGAGATGCATGCCAATGACATTGATAGGGTTTTGGAGCATCAGTATGCACAGGAGAGTACAATGATGAGAGGAAACATGGACATAACATCCGTCCATGTGAACTTCATAGATGCTCCATCTATGAGAATACATGCTATGAGCCTATAAATCCCACTGGACAACATAGCTTCATGGAGGAGGTTAGTATCTTAACCCTTTTTTTGTTCCTCATCATTATATATTTATTTTTTATTTTGTGTATTTATATAGATATTTTATTGTATGTTGTTTTGCAGTTGTTTCGTCCCAACAAAAAACCCTCTACGCTTATGGATGAATTAGTTCCTAGCCCCAACATTGATGCAACAATAGAGGAAACATATTCATTGGGTGCACCGTACACACAAGTATGTATCATATTTGATAGGTTCAACATAGTCATTTCTTTATTTTATGAGATCCTCAAATTTTTTATATGTTCTCTTGTTTCTACTGGATTTGGCACCAGACGATGCCAGGGATTGTCCATATGGGATGGACAGGTCACCAACATCACATGTATCATGTGTAAAGTTAAATATCATACAATTCTCAAAATGTTTGTGTTTATGTTTTTGAATTTAGGTATTTGGTACTAATCATTCAATTTTTTTCATATGTATGCAGACTGGCGATATATTTCCTAGGTATAGTAGTATTTCACCCCTTGGGCACCTGGGAGTTTCTTTTGGGTTGTGTTTCCCCAGGCCTATGGTGTTGGAATCAATTGTACAACTTGTGAGGGTCCATCACAACCCACTTATCTACCACCCACCCCCACCACCACTTTCGGCCCCATCGACAGAGACAACCATAATAGAGGTTGTCTCGGAGTAGGTTGTACAACCTAGTGCTCCATCTGCAAGTGAATCTCCATCGATGCCTGAGATATTCACGGTGAGATAATGAATTGATAATAATTTTTCATGTTTCATGAATTTGTTTTTATGCATATTTGTTTAATTTTCTTAACTTGATCCTTGTAACTGATGCAGGTTGGCATTGCAGAGATATTGGGGTCGCAAAGGAGGGTAACACCCTCATAATTGACCATTTCATATGATGTGAGTTGTCTTAGGTCAAATTACAAATTATGAATTTGTATGTCTATCAATTCATTGATGAAAAAAACTTATAACATTGTTTATTGTTTTTGCAGTCTCCAGATTGTCGAAGCACACCCAGGTCTAGAATCTCTCGAGATGCATCCTTGAGGAAGAGAATAAAGATATATTTTTAGGATGCTCCTAAGGGTGGCGAGGATGGAAATGGTCAATGATTGACAAACTACTACCATATTGTATCTAGGCTTTGATACATATGTTTTTATATGTGAGGGCACCTGTGTACTGGGCACGAGTTGTCATTTTGTAAAAAATGTACAATTTAGATGATGTTG
>ML821700.1:5575-73749 GCA_009831015.1 Picea engelmannii
GGAGTCCACTTATTTAAGTAGAGTCCCTGGGGACCCATAAAGAATGGCCCATTTCTGAATATCAGTCCCCTATCTTCAGTGTTCTCGAAAACAAAAACGAAGAAGCCCTTTCCTACAAAGTAGCTTTTAACTCCCTCTTTGATTAGGGGTTTCCAGTTCCTTTGCGTCCAATCTTCCACTGTTTTAGGCAAAGGCCAGAGACCCATAAACTGGCCTATGAGGCCTCTCTCGGCCAAGTTCAGGGCTGCTTTGCAAGTTTCTTCCTCTGGCAGAGCCACCGTGGGGATGGTATCCATTTTCCTTACGAACTTTTGCTGAGACGCTGAGGGCGGCCTCTTTGAACCTGTTGCTACCATTTTCCTGAACGCCTGGACCTCTGGGGGCGGATCGGGGTCCCCTGGAGCTTCCATCGGGCCGAGGGAAGGCTGCAGAACGAAATACCTGGCTTGACAGCCTCAGGGGCGCGCAGGGGCGACCAACAGACCTAGCTCGGGGGGGGGGGGGGGGGNGCGCGCCACTTAAAGTTTTAAAACCTTTTTTAAATGTGATTTAAGTAAATGATGAATTGATCAAGGATTAATGTATCGGGAAATCAGGGATCGGGGTTTCGCGATTTGATTTGTATTGAAAATTGTTATTTCAAAAAAGCGAATCTCGATATCCCGATATGAATTTAACATTTCTTAGGTTTTATCATTTCTATTCATTTTAAAATATTATTTGAACAAGTTTTTGGAACATACGTTTGTTTAAATTTTAACCATTCTTTTTCCAGAAATGAACCATAAAGGCATTTTGAATTCATCGGAAATGAAAAATTTTGCTTTAAAAATTTATATGATGCAAAGGCTCAAAGATACAATTTTTTTTTTATCTTTGAGATCAAAAATCCAAAACCTGTTTCAACAATCATCTTTTTAATTTGAATATCAGTATTTTTATTTGTTGTTTAAGTTGAATAATGAAGTGAATGTATTACACGTAGACTTCTCTTAATGTAATCATTGGCGATCATAAGATTGCAAAATTAATATCTGTCCCTTTTTATTTTCAAATCCTAGTTGCCAATACATGTTGTGAATTTATTCGGAAAGGTTTTAGTATAAAGTCTATTGCAGATTTATCTCATAGGCGTGGCAGCTGGATGTTCTTCATTCATACAGAGGCTCAGACACATCTCACGAACTAACATCAAGTTAGCCTTTTTTGTGTGTTTCTAATTTCTGTCATTTATGTATTAGTGAAACCAGAAAGTTTAGATTAGCTTTTGACTATTTGTACATTTGCGTTTCATGGTTTAGTTAATTTAAGTTTTGTTAGACTTATAAAAAGAAAACCAAAAATATTTAAATGTGCTTTCTTTATCTGCTTCTCAAAAGAAATTATTATTACGTTGATTTTGCAAGTTTCCAGTAAATCTTGCAACCTGTAAATGTTGTTCATAAGTGAGATTCTTATGTTTTCTTTTTCTGCTCAAATACATTTACAATAGTTATATTAGAGTATGTATATATATATATATATATATATATATATATATATTATAGTTTTTAGCATTAGTTAGTTATACCTTTTTATTTATTTTAAGACTTTATATTGGCTAATGGAGCCATTAAACCCGTCAGAACAAGTTACACCAAATGACTTGGGTTACTTAGACAACCCCAGACCGGACTTGTTCTTCTAGTTGACGGACAATCAATTTTGCCCATCAACAAATGGCGCTAGAAGGAGGGCATGATTGCAATTGATGGCACGTGGAAGTCGTAAGACTCCTCCCCCACACACTCGCTGCCATGTAGTAACATGTAGTCGCTCGGACAACAACGTTACTTTTGAAACAACAACTACCTCAAACGATAATCTTGAGCTTCCCGTTGAACCAGTAACACCAGCTCCTCAAGGGGTCGATGTACAAGAAATTGTTTGTCAGTCACTTATAAGGACACACAGTGCTTTGGCTTGTATCAGGCAACCTGGTAGGCCTCTCGATCAACCTTTAGATTTCTCGGATATCCGAGAACAAATTGAAGGCATTGGTCTGCTTTTAAATCCTTTAGAAGATAATACTATAGATCCTGTCGAAACCTCTACTCTTGGAGTTGGAGGATCCGGTATCCCGCCTTCCCCACCTGGTTCATCTCCATCCTCTTCGGAAGGAGAGTCATTTGACGAAGGCAGTTCCTCATCTGAACCATCTTAGCCTTCGGCACCACCTACACCCATGGCAAACCAAAACAATTCCGCCAGACCCTGGCTCGATCAAGATGCCATGGTTGTACCTCGACCTCAACACCCATTGCTAGAGCACCCAGAGAAATGGTTACCTAAATTCGATCGAGATTCTAAGCAATCTGTCGAAGATCACATAAAGAAGTTTATGTTGGCCATTAGACTCCGAAGTGTAGAGCATGAAAACGTAGTATGCAGACTCTTTCCTTATATATTTGAGGGAAATGCCTCCACATGGTATTTTGCCCAATAGCCTCAGACCATTGTCTCTTGGGACAAATTCGAAACCTATTTCTTAGAGAAATTTGGAGACGATAAATCCCCTGAAGTCTTGGTTGTGCAACTCTCCAGCCTAAAAATGAACCCTAAGGAGAAAGTAAAAGATTTTAATCAAATATTCCTTACGTTAAAGAATCGAATTCCCACAGATTCGATGCCTGCTAAGAGTCTAATTGTTGCATATTACACCAAAGCTCTGCATAATAATATAGCAATTTGGGTTAAAAGGTCTAAAAAATCTACATTGTTGGAAGCCTTCAAGAAAGCCAACCAAATTGAAAAGGATATATTAAGCTTGAAAGACAATCTCAATAGTGAAGCTGAAACAACTTCATCTTCTAAGAAGAAAATATAAATCCTTACGAAGCCTCCCCAAGTCAAAGGTCAACCAGAAACTTTAGACCTGGAAAGCTTGTAGAAAGATTTTCAAAAACTATCAAATCAAGTCATTGACTTGAAGAGATCAACGAAGGGGGCATCCTCAAGCAAATGAAGTTTTAAACCTCCTTTCAGAAAACCTTTTTCTCCCAATCGGCCAAACTAGAGCACTGAAGGTCTCAATTTCAAAAGCTTGCAGTACACTTTGCAAACCATTCTTGAAGCACATGATAATTATGTTCCTCTTGAAAGTTCAAAAGACATAGTTGAGGAAGAAGTAGCTGAAAAAGAGGACTCATCCCCCAATATCTTCGGATACTTTTCTGACAGTATCTTTCAAGCAAACTTTGAAACTGTCCACCCTTACAACATGAGAAGCAAAACACAGAGCAAACAATCTTCTGAGATGAGTAATAATGTGCCTCCAAAATAGTCGAAACAAGTTGGAATAAAACAGAGTTTAGCAGCCCCAGTGTTAGAATATGACTTGATTGAAGATCTAAAAAAATTGAGGGCTAATATTTATGTTGACGAGCTTTTGAAATTTCCTCTTATTCTGCAGAAAATGCTTCAAAATATTGCAAAAAACAGTAAGAATAGTGATCCTAGCAGCAAGAAGACTGCATAAATCAATTCTAAAACAACCAAAAAGATCCCCACTAAAATGACACCCGAACTTCCGGATAAAAGGGATCTAACTGAAAAAACTGTATCAAATACAAATAAAATGTGTCAGGGACAACGACAAAAAAACAACAGAATTCTGTTGTTAATACTCGTAAAAATGTCGTGCCTTTTTTTATTAACTTTTGAAATTTTCAATAGAAATGTACATAATTGCATGGTGGATTCTGGCGCATCATCAAATGTGATGCCTTTATGTGTTTGTTAAAAAATTGACGCAAAAGCTCAACCTTCTAGTCTCAAGATCATTCAACTTGATCGAACGAACGTTAAGGTAATTGGTGAACTTAAAAATGTTCTGGTTAGGTTATCTTCTAATCCTAAGGTTCACCAGATTATTGACATCATTGTTGTTGACATCCCTGAAGTCTATGGTTTATTTTTGAGCATGGACTGGTTTGAACAACTGCATGGGTACTTTGCCACAGATTGGTCTCATTTATGGTTATCAGAAAATGGGCAGCGAAATAAAATTAGGATAAATCATGAACGCTATCTCAAGCACACCGTGACAGATCTAAATGATCCAAACGAACCTTTTACCACTTCTACTAATTCATTTGAAATGTAGGGAATGAACACCTTCTTTGGTAACTTTGTGACCGAAATTTCCCCCATCACCGATCTTAGGCAAGAATCAAAATTAATTACCTGCACTCAGTCACCAGCTTTGCCAAATGTGCCGAACATTGCTGACGAAGCTCAGATATGGTCATTGTACTTCGATGGATCCAAATCCAAAGAAGGAGCCGGTGCAAGATGTGTACTCATCGACCCCGCAGGTAATAAGACTTTCATTTCCTGTCGATTAGAGTTCGAGTGCACTTCTACAAGGGCTTAAGAAAGCTTTGGATATTGACGTAAAAAATTTAATGGTGTTCGGTGATTCGGAAATCGTGGTCATGTAGGTAAGAAACCCCATACATTGCTTGTAATCTCATCTGAGAAGTTACCAAACCGAGGTATGGAGTTTGATACAATTTTTTTTAGCATTTAACATCAATTCCATTCCCAGACTAAGTAATTATGAGGTAGAATTATTGGCTAATGTCACTTCTAAACTTTTCCCCGGAGAAGGTCTTTCTCCAAATGCGTTTTCGATTGAATTATTGTTTAGGCCATCGATCCCGGATAGCATTTCCAATTGGAGAGTGTCCACTGATGATCAACATATCATCAACTTCTTGCATATGGAGGACACTTTTCAAGGTGCGATTATCGATGAAGACACTCACGATGAAAACCTCTGCAACTTCATGGTAATATCAGAGCCTAGATCTCCTAAATCGACATCTGATCTGGTAAACTCTATTCCCAGATCCGTTGTAAGACTAGAAAAGTTTTATGATTTGCATGATAAATTTAGAGGGTCAGTCAATTGTAAAACGAGCAGTTCTTCCTTGACTTATGAAATGATAAATCTAGGGACTAAAGATAATCCGCAAAATATCAATTTGGGAACGGGATGCTCCGAACAAGAACGATTTGCCTTTATAAAACTGTTTAAAGAATTCAAGGATATTTTTACCTGGACGTACGATGATCTGAAAACATTCGATCCTAATATAATACAACATGTCATCCCCATGAAACCACAAGCTCAACCTTTTCAACAGAAATTAAGAAAAATGCACCCCAAATTAGAACCGACTGTCAAGAAAGCACTAAATAAATTACTAAATGCAAAGATAATTTTTCCAGTGAGATACACATAATGGGTGTCTAATATAATTCCTGTAAGGAAGAAAAGTGGTGAAATTTGACTCTGTGTCAATTTTCGTAACTTGAACCGAGCGTCTGATAAATACAATTATCTCGTTCCTCCAATGGAACAAATTCTTCAGCAGGTATCTGGTTCCAAAAGACTGTAGTTGTTAGATGGTTTTTCGGGATACAACCAGGTCCTCATGTCTCCAGCAGACCAGTTAAAAACCACTTTTCATACCCCCTGGGGCATTTATGCCTACATGAAGATGTCTTTTGGACTCATAAATGTCGGGGACACTTTCCAGAGAGAAATGGACATTGCTTTTTGTGGCCTCATAAATCAATCAGTAGTGGTATATATTGATGACGTTACTGTTTTCTCCAAAAACAAGAAAGATCACTTGTCTCACCTTAGGGCCGTTCTAGAATGATGCCGCAAGTATGGCATATCTCTCAACCCTAAGAAGTCAGTCTTTGTGGTGGAACAAGGAAAATTGCTTGGGTTCATAGTGTTAAGTGACAGAATGATCATCGATCGTGAAATAACTCAAGCCATTGCCAAACTTCCCCCTCCCCCTCCTCTAAAAAATCCATGCAATCCTTTTTAGGCCAGATTAATTTTGTCAGAAGATTTGTCCCAAGTTTTTTAGAAATGGTAAGACCATTACAAAATTTAATTAAAAAGGATATTCAGTATCGTTGGGGACTGTTGGTCACTATAATTGTTTATTTAATCTAAACAATCAAGTGCTACATAAATTGTCAACCTAGGGAAGTCTATTTATTTCAAAGGTAACCACGCACTATATATACTTAATCTCAAAAGCAACCTAAAGTTGTAGTAGAAATATATTAATCACACTTGCCTTGAACAAACTGAAGTTCTAACTTGAATTACAGGAAAGCAACCTACCTATTGCAGAGCTCAAAGTTTAAAGAAATGATTAATTGAAGAATCCTGGATTACATTAAAATAACAACAACATAATGCAACAGGAAAGACCAACTATTTTGTAACCAGAGAACATGACCCTATTCCCAAAGCAGGAATCTTCAACACCTGTTTCCGATCATCACACTTCATGAACTCATTGCTTAACTGAAATAATTGACCTACACACTGAAGGTTGTCTATCTCTTAACAGAGAACATGACCCTATTTCCCAAGCAGGAAACTTCAACACCTGTTTCTGATTAGCACACTTTCATGAACTCATTAATGCACTGAAGGATAACTATCTCTAACAGAGAACAAGACCCTATTTCCTAAGCAGGAAACTTCAGCACCTGTTTTTGATTAGCACACTTTCATGAATTCATCAAACATGATTGCTAACTAAAATGATTAACAGTTACCCAAGCATGAATCACATGAAAACAATGTAACATTCAGTAAAGCAGAGTTTCAACAAGATAGAGTTTAGTAAAGTAGTGTTTAAGCAAAACATAATTCAATAAAGTAGTGTTTCAGCAAAACAAAATTTAATCAAGGGATAAACAAAAATCACACTGACACACTACAAAGCTAACGGGTGAATCTTGTGAAGAAGGTGGGCCCTCCCTTCTCACAAGATTCCTCTGAAATGAAAGGAACTAAAGAGAAATGCTCAAAACAATCTTTTATTCATCTGTCAACTGTGTTACATTACAATCTGAAGTAAAAAAAACACGTTCCTCTCTGTAGAATCCTTTCTTAGCAAAAAAACAGAAGGTCCTCTCGAATGGTGATTTTCTCTTATTTAAAGAGGAGGATCCCTTCGATACAATTTAATCAACTAATTACAGGTGTACATATGAGTCCTATTCTTAGTCAGATCGACTTTCTAAACTGGAATAGGATATCCTAGTCTCCCGCAACAGAATGCTATTACAAGTGCTGAGTGAGGTGTTGTTGTTGCGGTTGGAGTAACAACTTCTTTATTTGTCTCTTGTTACTGCTGTTGTACACCGTTTCAACATCGCAAATCGTGGGCTGTTTCAGCCACGGGATTTGCGTTCTGACTGTTTCAGCACTTCTCAGGCGGCAACGATGGTTGATGCTAGCTCAAGGTGTTGTTGTTGTAGTCAATTCTGTGTGAGTTGTTGTTTCAGCATCGTTGACCACAGACTGTGTAACAACTTCTTCTATAGGAGTTGTTGTTTCAGCCACAGGGTTTGCGTGCTTTAACTGTTTCAACAACAAGCCTCAATGCTAATCTGCAGTTCGAACTGTTTCAACACTTATACATTTCTGATCAATGGTTAAGTACGATAGTAATGTAAAATTATATGCAAAACAGATTAAACATATAGTAAAGAGAAGAGACGTTGTATACCTTTGGAAAGATAGGGTAAAGTGATAATATGAGTTTAAATGTGAGTGAAACAAGAGTGTAATGGTGGCAAAAAGTGTGGGCAAAAAGGTACATTGTGTGGTCCTAACATCCCCCCAACTTAAAATGTTGCATGTCCTCAGGCAACTTCACTCTGAATCAGAATCTGAATACCGACTCTGAGCGTGCAAGTTACTCAAGCAGTAGCTGTGTGAGGTGCTGTCTGTTGGAGCTCTGAACCCTTGAACGCGTTGTAACCTTTGCTACGCTGTTGTTTCTGTCTTCTTAGGCAACTTATAATGAATTTGATATCTCTCTGTTGGCAACCAGAGGATAGGAAAATAAAACCGGTACCCTATCCAACTTTCAACACATTGCTGAACACACTTGATGTAGTTAGGTACCCTGGAGATTGCCATCTCAAGATTAGTGGGGCTAAAAGGATTGTGTTCTTGTCTTTTCTCAGTAGATTGCTGCCAAAACATGTTATTTACCTATAGGGTAGCAATCTCTGTGGATCTGATGAAGTGTTGACAATCCTGAAGTACTGTTGTTTGTAGTTGTTGAATGTGTTCAGTCATCCATGGTTTCTTTAAAAATTGATAATACTCCGTGACAAAGGTGACAACATTTTGTGGTTCTGGCCTTATCCAGAGAAGACAATTATCCTCGTTATGCTTGACAGCTAGGAAGTCTTCCTGCCATATAATCTGATTGTTGAGGAAGGAGGTGAGTGCCCTGATCTGGATGTCGTCGACAAGAGGGTTTAGGTTAAGTTGTCGGTTTTCAGGGATGGCCTCATTATGAAAATATGCTTCACAGAGGAGGTGCCGATCCATAGCAGAGGCTTCTGCAAATGTTTTGAGAAAATCTGTTGGATGTAACACTGCATGGGGTCTGCCTTCTGTGATTGATTTGATCTGAAACCATGTAAGTCGTTCCATGAGGAACAAGGAGTAATTGCAGGATGGTTTCCTTGCAGCCAATAGCTTTTGTGCCAAGTCAAATATCAGGAGCACTCTGCTTTTTAGCTCTTTGTTCTGTTTCTTAAGGGAACGAGCTTTTTGGCTTGTTTTTTCCAAAGATTCCCAATTTGAGTAGGTATGATTTACCCAGATTTGTCTATGTTCCTGCAGGCTTTTGGCCTGTGTAACAACAGACTCTTTTTTCTATTTTTCTATTATTGCCTACTCATCCCATGGCTGAGTTTGTGTTTCAGTGTTGCTAGTAGTAGGCTGAGGTAGGGTCTGAGTGGCCTGTTCCACAAAGGTTTGGGTATTAATGTGGCTGGGAGGGGAAAATTCTTCAATAGACAATGTTTGTACAACTTTATTAACAAAAACAAGGGTTTTAGATTTGACATTTGTTGCAGGCCAGGGTTCAGTCTCAATTTTGGAAGGTCCTGCTGGTTTTTGTGTTTCAGTTGTAGCTGGTTCTTGTGTGACAGCTATAGCTGGTTCTTGTGTAACAACAGGTTCTTCTTCTTTGACTGCAAAAGTTGAAGGAGCAGGGGAAGCTCATGGCATTGGGATTTGAATTACTTTGTAGCCTGCTTGATAGTAGATGTCCCCACATTGACAACACATATATTCTCTACACGAATTCTCTGTTGTAGTTCCTTCTGACATGATCGTTGTGCGAGCTAGGGTGTACAAATTAAGTTCCTTCTCATAGGCTTCCTTTGCTGCGGCTAGCTCTTGCTTGTAGGCTTCCAGTTCAGATTTTAGGAACTCATTTTCTTCTAAGACATAGGCCATTGTTGGTTATGGTTGAGGAGTGACTGGTTCTTGTGTAGCAGTCACAGTCGCACTAGCTGGTTCTTGTGGAGCAACTACAGGATCGGCAACTGCTTCTTGTGTTTCAACTTCTTGATGTAAGGAAAGTAATGTTGTAGAACCTTGGACCTCTGATTCTTGTATCTCAGTATTAGTATCAGCAGTTGGTTCTTGTGTTTCAGCTGTAGCTGGTTCTTGTGTGGCAGCTATGGCTGGTTCTTGTGTGGCAGCTATGGCTGGTTCTTGTGTTTCAGCCACTGAATGAGTAGCTGGTTCTTATGTTTCAGCTACGAGATGGGTAGTTGGTTCTTGTGTTTCAACTACTGTATGAGTAGTTGGTTCCTGTGTTTCAGCTACTGAATGGGTAGCTGGTTCTTGTGTTTCAACTACTTGATTTGAAACGGATGATGTTGCAACACCCTGGGCATCTGGTTCTTGTGTTTCAGTGCCCGTGGGTGGGATAGGCAAAGATTCCGGCATTTGGGAGGTTATAGGTGTACGGGGTATTAGTCGGATGGGTTGGGGGTCTAGGGCAGTGGCAGTAGTGCCTGCCCTTGTTGAGGCTCTTGTTCGTTTTCTTTGTAAAAAGGGCGGAAATAAAGGAATTTGCTTTCGTTTTCGTGGGGGTTTTTCCTCAATGATGGGGCAGGGAGAATTGTCTGGCTCAGAATCATCGCTAAGAATATGAAGGGAAGGAGTGGATGATTCTGGTAAAGTGTGGGGTGGGCTTGGTATGGTAGGGGGGTTAATTGGACTGATTGGTTCTGTAGGCGGGCTGTTAGGTATTTCTGAAGAGTCTGTAGGGTTTTGTGGTTGTTGTTCCTGAAGATTTTCAGGAATTTCAGCTGCTTCTTGGGGATCTATAGGTGGGTTGTTTAGTGGAAGGTTTTGTTGGGCAAAACCCTTTTGGATAAGCAGTTGAACGAGACGGTGATGGGTGAGTGAAAGGGCAGGATCTTTAGCCTTTTTACAGTAGTGCGACATATTTTTAAGACAACCGAGCAAATAATAAGGAATGTTCACCAATCTATTATGCTGTAAATGAGATAACATGAAAAAATCGTGCTGGTAGACTACCTGGTATCGACCTTTGCAGGTAAGGTAGTGTTTGACGAATTTTGCAACTTTTGGTCATGGAGGCGGGAGCGAGCCGAGTCGGACACCCCGACCTTTAGGTTCAATTTGTTCCCATGGCAAGAGGAAATCCTGCTGGGCATTCAGGATGACATGTTTGCGATTGAACAAGTGAAGGCCATTGGTAGGGATACCCGAAACCTGCACTATATCCTCTTCTGTAACTGAAATCCGAGCCCCTTGAACATTGGAATGATTTTCCTGGAGATTTTGAGCAAATTGCAGAACTTGTTGTTGATTAAATCCCTGGAGCCTCTGAAAATAATCGAGCCATATTGCCTGTAGAAAAATTTGATAGGCTTCTGGATACAGTTCTAACAGGGCTGTCGTGGTGGGTTTGTACCGTATAACATAGCCTCCCATAGCTAACAGCTCAGTAAAATATACCGTCAAAGAGTCGAGTAACAACTTCTGTGCAGAGTAAGTTTTTCGAGTGAAGGCATGCGAATGGTGGTGAAACGAACGAAAGGATGGTAAATAGGAATGGTGGTGGTGAATTCATATGAAATGATGGTATAAAAGTTTGATATTTCCTCCCCCCCGTTCAAGTGCGGCTAATAATGATTTTACGCTAGTGGTAATAATGATTTGTAATCTTCTCATTAACTATAGCTTAACTGTAATACATAGAATTTACATACCTCGTCTTTACCTTTTGATTCATTCTTAAACAAAATATAATGCATGTCCATAATAGTTCTGCAGTGGCCGTGGCAGAGACTTTTGATTTGTTAGATGAATTGTATCAAGGATTTGTTGATTGGAAGGACAAAATGTAGTATGAGAGCGCAAAAACTTATTGACAGAAAATGCCGAAAAGTTGGTGTTTCAGCTGTAGGAAGAATAGAGAAATGTTTGCTGAAGAGTGATGTTGCAGAATATTGCCGAGGAAGTGGTGTTTCAGCAATAGAAAGAAGGGCAAAACAATTGCTGGATGGTGTTGTTTTGTCAATGAAGAAATGTGAAGAACTGTTGAACAGTGGTGTTTCAACAATGGGAGAAAATGGCGAGAAAGGTTGCTGACAATGGTGTTTAAGCAATGGGAAGAAGGACGAAACAATTGCTGGATAGTGTTATTTCATCAATGAAGAAATGTGAAGGACCGCTGAACAATGGTGTTTCAACAATGGGAGAAAATGGCGAGAAAGGTTGCTGACAGTGGTGTTTCAGCAATGGGAAGAAGGGAGAAACAATTGCTGGACAATGTTGTTTCGTCAATGAAGAATTGCTGAACAGTGGTGTTTTGGTAATGAGAAAATGGCGAAAAGTTGTTGATAATGGTGTTTCAACAATGGTGAAAATGGCGAAAGGTTGTTGACAGTGGTGTTTCGGCAATGGGGAAAATGGTGAAAGGTTGCTGACATTGGTGTTTCAGCAATGAAGAAAGAGCAAAGAGTTGCTGACAGTGGTGGTTCAGCAACGGGAAAGTCAAAAAGTTGTTGAACAGTGGTGTTTCAGCAATGGGGAAAGTCAAAAAGTTGCTGAACAGTGGTGTTTCAGCAATGGGAAAGTAAAAAAGTTGCTGACAGTGGTGTTTCAGCAATGGGAAAGCTTGCCTCTTCTTGAAGTAGGATCGTCCTTTCTTAGTGGGCCTGTGCTTTGATCAGGGATCTGCAAAAATCAATTGTAACATGGTATTTCTTGACAGGGATTATTAGTAAATGAAATCTAATCTAATACTAAATAAATTAACTTAAAAAAAAAAGTTAATTGCAATGGGGGGTAGGAGCCCCCTCTCAAAAGAGGTAATGAGAGTCTGCCATGCATGTGGCCTTGAAATCTTCTGTGGAAATAGGACCCTGGTACAGACGGAGCCGATGACCATTTACAAGTAACGGTGTTTTATTGTGAGGAGCCTTACTGTTCCATTGGGGAGAACAATATCTACTTCGTAGGGTTCAAGCCATCTTGTACGTAGTTTCCCTTGAAATTCTTTAAACCGAGAGTCATACAGTAGGGCCCAATTGCCTTTTTGGAACTGCTTATGCTTGATAGTTTTGTCATGCCATTTTGATCTTTGCTGTTGAATCATAGTTGTCTGATGAATGACATCTAGTCTTTTTTCATCCAATTCATTAAGTTGCTGCAACCTGGCTGTCTGTGCATCGATCAAATCAAGGTTGACAGCTAAAGCAGTCCTTAAGGTTTTGATTTTAAATTCCACAGGAAAGACAACACTCTTTCCATAGACTAATTCATAGGGAGAGAATCCTGTAGTATTTCTCCAGGTAGTTCTATAGGCCCATAATGCTTCAGGGAGCTTGTAAGACTAGTCCTTTCTGTTTTCCTTCACTGTTTTTGTGAGAATGGCTTCTATTACTTTATTTGTGCTTTCCACCTGTCCATTGGCTTGGGGGTGGTATGCTGTAGTCATTCTATGTTGAATATGATATTTTTGAAGGGTGGCTTTAAAACCATGAGAAGTGAAAGGAGGTCCTCCATCTGTAACTAATTCTCTTGGCACTCCAAATCTGATGAAGATGTCTTCAAATAAGAAATCTATAATTGCTTCTTCGGTCGCTCTATGGAGTGCTTTAGCCTCCACCCATTTGGTCATATAGTCTGTGCAAACCACTATGTAAACTTTTTGATTGGATGGGAGGTTAATGGGTCCTACAAAGTCTAAGGCCCATCTTTCAAATGGTTCAAGTACTATCTGGGGGTTTAATGGCATCTCATCTCTATGATTAGATTGGCGCGCTCTTTGGCAACTATCATAGGCCCAGACATATTTCTTTGCATATTTGAAAAGTGAGGGCCAATAGTACCCCATCCTGAGAATTTTATGTGCTGTTCTCTTATCAACAAAATGCCCTCCACAAGGGCCATCATGACAAGCTTTTAGTAAATCATAAACCTCGTCTTCTCTAATGCATCTTTGGATTTATTGATCAGGTCCTGTATGGAAAAGACACTCACTTATCGAACTATATCGAGCACTTTGTTGAATGATTCTTCTTTTCTCTCGGTGGGATAAGTGTGGTGGTAACTTTCCTGCAACCAAGTAGTTAGCGATATCTACATACCAAGGTGAGTGAGCGGAAACTGAAAATAGATATTCATCAGAAAATGAATCATCTACTGGGGTATCATCATTAGGTGTCAACCGAGAAAGGAAATCAACAACTACATTTTCTTTTCTCGGTCTATCTACAATTGTAATATCAAATTCTTGCAATAATAGTAACCATCTGGTAACTCGAGCATTTGTGATAGGTTTGTTCATTAGGTATTTGATAGCTGAGTGATCAGTATGGACAAAAGTAGAGTAGCCGGTGATGTAATGTCTAAATTTATTAATAGCATAGATAACTGCTAAGAATTCATTTTCGGTAACTGTATAATTGAGTTCAGCAGGAGTCATATTCTTGCTGATGAAATAAATAACATAAGGGAGATGATTTTCTTTTTGTCCCAAGACAACTCCTATTGCAGTATCTGAAGCATCAGAGGATATATGAAAGGGAAGTGTTCAATAAGGTCCTCTAAGAATAGGGGCTGTAGATAACTGATGTTTAAGTGTATTAAATGCTTCCTTGCAAGAATTAATCCATTTGAATTCAACATTTTTCATCAGTAATACAAACAGGGAAGAAGCTATTTTGAATTTTTTTTTGATAAATCTTCTGTAGTATCCAGCATGTCCTAGAAAACTTCTTACCTCTGTTTGGGTTTTGGGAGTAGGAAGATCCTTAATGACTTGTATCTTGGATGGGTCTACTTGAATTCCTTGAGATGAGATAAAATGTCCAAGCACTATTCCTTCACTCATCATCATATGACATTTTTCTGTACTTAAGGAGAGTTGGGCTTGTATGCATCGTTTAAGCACTTTCTCAAGGTTTTGTAGTGCTTCCTGAAAAGAAACACTATAATGAGTAAAGTCATCCATAAAGATTTCCATAGAGTCATTAAGCATATCAGAAAAGATTCCTATAACTGCTCTTTGAAAGGTTGCTGGTGCATTACATAGCCCAAATGGGAGAACTCCATAAGCAAAGGTTCCCCAAGGGCTAGTAAAAGTGGTTTTATCTTGATCTTGAGGTGCAATTTTGATCTGATTATACCCACTGAAACCATTTAAAAATGAGAAAAATTTCTTCCCTGACAAACTGTCTAACACCTGATCAATGAATGGTAATGGAAATTGATCTTTTTGAGTAGCTTTATTGAAGGCTCTATAATCCACACATACTCTCCATTTCCCGTTTTTCTTAGGAACTATTACCAACGGGGAAACCCATTCACTGTCTGATATAGGATAGATAAACCCTGCATCAAGAAATTTTTGAAGTTCTTCTTTAAGGATTTCTCTCAAATTAGGGTTCATTCGTCGTTGAGATTGGCAGATCGGTCGACAATCCTCCTTGATATATATACGATGAGTACATAATTCGAGAGAGATTCCTTTCATATCTTTATAGTCCCATGCGAATGCTTCTTTATTTTCCAGAAGTAACTTCATTAATTGTTGTGTTTCAACATCTGTCAGGTTAGGGTTTATGTTCAGTGTTTTGCCAGGTTCAATTTCTACTGGTACGCTTTTAGAAGAGATGGTGACAGATGTTTGAGGTGGGTTTTCAGAGTTAAGGTTTTCCTGATTATCTGAATCCAATAGTGAAACTAACTGGTTGTGAGTTTCTGGAGTCACGGAGGAGGGTTCACAAATAAAATTATTAATTACTTCATCCTCGGTGTTGTCTTTAAGGCTTAGAGCTTGTCCGATAGTCAAGATGGGTTGAGTAAGTTGATCATCGAAGTCTACCCATACAAAATTATCATTATTAATCAGGGGTGTAGCGTGAGGGTAGAGGGTAAGCTGTTTAGTTTCGTAACCGTTGAAAATTGTCATTGAACCTGATCTACAACTGATAAAAGCATCCGCTGTGGCTAGCCAAGACCTGCCCAAAATTAGAGGGTGGCCCCCCAACTTTGTTTTAGGTTGTAGTACCACAAAGTTAGCTAGATAATTCCAGGATTCCACTGAGATAATTAGGTCTTCAATGACTCCCTCTGGTTTAATTGTGGATCGATCAGCTAATTCTAGGATAGTTAGGGTGTCTCTGACTTCATTTTGCAGTTGTAGTAGTTGTAAGGTTTCCAGAGTCAAGATATTGATAGCGGCACCTAAGTCTACCAGGACTTGAGGGATTATCATTTTTCCAACTTGTACTGAGACGGTAGGGTGGCTGGGATCACCATATTTAACTGGGGGGACTTTACCTGACATTAGTGCAGACAAGTCACTCATAACATGGACTGTGAGGGGATCCTTACTTTTCCTACCAGGCTTCTTAACACAAATGTCTCGCATCGTCCTGGCATAAATAGGTACATCTCAGAGTGCTTGTAGTAGAGGAATTTTGACATAAAGATTTTATAATTCCCCTAGAAGATTGAAATTAGGTGGCTCAAGCGTTTTAGTCAAAGCTAAACGCTCAGGAAATGGTGTTTTTGCTGTTTCAGCATCATTGTTAGAGGATGATTGTACCTCTTCAGGTATATCATGTTCTTTTGTTTCCTTTTTATCAGAAGAGGTAACATCAGCTATGCTAGGTTCTACTATTCTCCCAGATGGTAGATGAATATCGTTGCATTGCGCAGGGAGAAGAGAAAATGTAGGCTGGTTATGAATATCAATGCACTGCACAACTTTATTATTGGGGTTAGGATTGGGTTGTATAGGTAGCTGGGGTCTCATCATTTGATTGTTTGGTGGAGTACCTAATGGTAAGGAGAGTGGTTGTAGAAATTGTGATTTAGGTAATTGATTTGGGAAGGGGAGTTGTTGTCCTCTCCAATTTGGATTCCATTGGTTCTGATATGGTTGTTGTTGTTGTGGAGGCCAAGGAGTCCACATTTATGGATCAACAAAGGGTGGGTTAGTTTGTTGCATGGGTGGGTAATTCATTTGATTTGGATATTACATTTGATTATAGGGAGGGTAACTCATTTGATTGAAAGAAGGATAGTTACTCCAACGATTAGAAGATGTAAATGGCATGTTAGCATTCATACCTTGTCCCCGCGGTTGCCATTGCATTCTCCGTGTCAACAGATAGACAGCTTTAGCTTCTTCATCAGTTGGTTGTAATGCTGCCTTGATCCCTTTTAAAGATGGACATTGTTGAGTTTCATGATCTTTATCACAGATGGTGCAGATTGGCTTTTTGTCCAATGAACATTCCCTTCGTGGGTGCTTGTCTCTGCATTTAGAACAAAATATGGACAGGGCTGCCTCTGCTTCTACTTGCTTCTTTTGAATCTGCAGGGTGTCAATTTGTGAGGCAAAAGAGCTTAACATTTCAGTTTTAAAACCTTCAAATAAATTACCTATTTCGGCTCTTGTTTCTCCCCCACTGGATGATTTTTGGACTCTTGAAAATGTGGTGTCCCTGCTATTTGATCTATTTCTTGAAGCTCCTCTTGAACATATTTTGCATAAGTTAACGATTTCATCGTATGATTCCTTAGATATGTCCCATTTTCCAAGCATATTCAACATATCTAGACAATCATCCCTTACTCCTTTTAATAATATAGTTTTAAGAATGTCTTTACTTACATTGGGGTGACTGGATCTTTGTAGATTGTACTGTAGTCTTTCTACAAAGTCCTCCAGATTTTCATCCTCTTTCTGCATCATCTTAAATAGTTCCTCTCTCTTTTCTCTTGTTCAGCAATAGTCCTGGTATTTGTTCAGGAATTTTTGTTTCATTTGGTCTCATGTTGTGATTACATGGCCTCCAAGACTCATGAACCATCTTATTGCATTTCCTTTTAATGTTGATGGAAATAGATTTAATTTTTGAGCATTGGAAATGTAATCATAACTTCTGCATAATATATCAAACTCAAAAAGGAATTCATCAGGATCTTCTGAAGACAAACCATGAAAATTAGGTAGTGCTGAGAGTGGAATGTTCTTTATGGGGGCTACCCCTATAGGAAGATCACCAATAGGAAATCCTAATGTGGAGAAAGAGTTTTCGTCATTTACCTCTCCTTCAGGACCTGGCCGTTCTTCATGATGCAATTTTGCATTGTACTCATCCATGTTTTCTTCTGTCTGCTCCTCTGCTGCGCTTGCTCTGTCCTCAATGTTTCCTGCTGGTTTCTTGACTGTCTCATGACTCCAAAATTCTTTCCCCATTTCAAAGTTTGCTTGAAATGAAGGTTGGGATTTTGGTTTCCGAGTATTTAGTCGTTGAGCAACAGATTCAGACTTTGATATAATCTCGTCAATATAAGTCTTTCTTCCTTCTCTTCCTCTGCCCCTGCCACCTGTAGGGTCAATGTCTTTGGGGTCTCCGTGTCCTCTCATGCAATCTTTGTATATGAAAAATCATAAGTGCTTTTGAAATCTATAATTACCTTCCCCGACAACGACGCCAAAATGTTGGTCACTATAATTGCTTATTTAATCTAAACAATCAAGTGCTACATAAATTGTCAACCCAGGGAAGTCTGTTTATTTCAAAGGTAACCACGCACTATATATGCTCAATCTCAAAAGCAACCTAAAGTTGTAGTACAAATATATTAATCACACTTTCCTTGAACAAACTAAAGTTCTAACTTGAATTACAGGAAAACAACCTACCTATTGCAGAGCTCAAAGTTTAAAGAAATGATTAATTGAAGAATCCTAGATTACATTAAAATAACAATAAGATACTGCAACAGGAAAGACTAACTATTCTGTAACCAGAGAACACGACCCTATTCCCAAAGCAAGAATCTTCAGCACCTGTTTCCGATCATCACACTTCATGAACTCATTGCTTAACTGAAATAATTGACTTACACACTGAAGGCTGTCTATCTCTTAACATAGAACATGACCCTATTTTCCAAGCAGGAAACTTCAACACCTGTTTCTAATTAGCACACTTTCATGAACTCATTAATGCACTGAAGGCTAACTATCTCTAACAGAGAACATGACCTTATTTCCTAAGCAGGAAACTTCAACACATGTTTCTGATTAGCACACTTTCATGAATTCATCAAACATGATTGCTAACTAAAATGATTAACAATTACCCAAGCATGAATCACATGAAAACAATGTAACATTCAGTAAAGCAGAGTTTCAGCAAGACAGAGTTCAGTAAAGTAGTGTTTCAGCAAAACATAATTCAATAAAGTAGTGTTTCAGCAAAACATAATTTAATCAAGGCATAAACATAAATCACACTGACACACTACAAAGCTAACGGGTGAATCTTGTGAAGAAGGTGGGCCCTCCCTTCTCACAAGATTCCCCTGAAACGAAAGGAATTAAAGAGAAATGCTCATAACAATCTTTTATTCATCTGTCAACTGTGTTAGATTACAATTTGAAGTAAAAAAAATATGTCCCTCTCTGTAGAATCATTTCTTAGCAAAAAAACAGAAGGTCCTCTCGAATGGTGATTTCCTCTTATTTAAAGAGGAGGATCCATTCGATACAATTTAATCAACTAATTACAGGTGTACATCTGAGTTCTATTCTTAGTCAGATCGACTTTCTAAACTGGAATAGGATATCCTAGTCTCCCGCAACAGAATCCTATTACAAGTGCTGAGTGAGGTGTTGCTGTTGCGGCTGGAGTAACAACTTCTTTATTTGTCTCTTGTTACTGCTGTTGTATCAGCCACGAGATTTGCGTTCTGATTGTTTCAGCCACGGGATTTGTGTTCTGACTGTTTCAACACTTCTCAGGCAGCAGCGATGGTTGATGCTATCTCAAGGTGTTGCTGTTGTAGTCAATTCTGTGTGAGTTGTTGTTTCAACATCGTTGACCACAGACTGTGTAACGACTTCTGTGTTTCAACATCATTGACCACGGACTGTGTAACAACTTCTGTGTTTCAGCATCGTTGACCACGGACTGTGTAACAACTTCTTCTGTATGAGTTGATGTTCCAACCACAGGGTTTGCATGCTTTAACTGTTTCAACAACAGGCCTCAATGCTAATCTGCAGTTCGAACTCTTTCAACACTTATACATTTCTGATCAATGGTTAAGTATGTGAGTAATGTAAAATTATATGCAAAACAGATTAAACATATAGTAAAGAGAAGAGACGTTGTATACCTTTGGAAAGATAGGGTAAAGTGATAATATGAGTTTAAATGTGAGTGAAACAAGAGTGTAATGGTGGCAAAAAGGTACATTGTGTGGTCCTAACAGGGACCACAGGAAGGTCAAGCCTTTGATTCCATAAAAAAAGCCATAGTGGAAGCCCCTTCTTTAATGAGTCTTGATTTCTCGCAAGATTTCACTCTTTACACTTTCGCTTCCGACCGATCTTACGTTGTTGTGTTAATACAAAAAAATGATGAAAGCAATGAAATCCCTATTGTCTTCATGAGCTCATCTTTTAAAGGGGCTGAACTAAATTACCTAGCTATTGATCAATAGGCATATGCTGTTTTCAAAGCAGTGAAACACTTCCGGTCATACCTGCTGAAATCCAGAACTAAAGTCATCGTTCCTTACCCTGCCGTAAGAAACTTATTAGTACAAAAGGAACTGGGAGAAAAACGGGTAGATTGGATGACATTGTTACAAGAATACAACCTCAAAATAACTTTTGCACAAATTGTTAGAGGTTAGGGCCTATGTAAACTAGTGGCTGATTCAGTTGAAGAACATGAAAGTCAAATTAACATCTCAACTGTAAATCAACACAACGAGACACATGTCAGCTTCACACAAGTTCTTTCTAATTCTTGGTATAATTTATAAAATTTTATTTGACACATGGATCTGCTCCTCACTATCTTGATCCTAAAAACATAAGAGCACTCAAGTTAAAATCTACATCTTTCCAGCTCATAAATAATGTATTGTTTCGAAAGAATTTTGATGGTGTTCTTATGCGTTGTTTAGAAAAAGAAGAATAAAAAAAAGTGTTATTTGAACTACATGTTGGTGAACACTTCGGTGGAGACACCACTGCTCACAAAGTGTTAAGAGCTGGGTACTATTGGCCCACGTTATTTAAATATGCCCATGCATTATGTCGTAAATGCATAATCTGCCAAAAGGTTGCTGGATGAGTGAAAAAATGGAGCATTCCCTTTGCAACCTGTTACTGTGGATTCACCTTTTCAGCAGTGGGGTCTTGACATAATAGGGCCAATTAACCCCGCTTCTTCACAACAACATAAATATGTCATTACAACAACGGATTATTTTATCAAATGGTCCGAAGCTGCACCTTTAAAAGTGGTAAATACGAATCAGGTAATATCTTTCCTCAATTCGAATATCATCACTAGATTCAGTATTCTCGAATGTCTAGTTTTCGATAATGCATCTTATTTCTCATCCCTAGATATGAATGTATTCACCTTAGGAAAAAGGATTAAATTGAAATATTCTGCCAGCTATTACCCTCAAGGAAATGGCCTAGTAGAATCCATAAACAAAAATTTGATCAAGATTATCAAGAGGACAGTTTCTGAAAATCACAAGAACTGGCACAACGCTTTGTTTAATGAACTATGGGTTGAAAAAATAACACCCAAAGCCTTTGTTGGTAACTCTCATTTCTTTCTCATTTACGGGAGAGAAGCAATCCTACCTCCTCGTGTTATACTCCCATCTCTGCAACTATCATAGAAAGTCCAAGAAGAGGTTTGCCTGCCTCTAGAAAGTTGAATGAATGCCTTATTAAAATTGGAGGAAGTGAGAGCACAGGCAAAGAAGAGGTTGGATCAGCATCAACAAATTGTAAAAAGCTGGTTCGATTCAAAATCTTCTTCAAATAGGAATTTTGAGGTAGGAGATTTGGTTCTCAAATGGGATAAACCTCACGAGGGGAAAGGGGAACATACCAAGTTCCAGAACCTGTGGTTGGGACCTTTCGTAATCGCTGAAAAACTAGGTCCCAACTCGTTCCGTCTACACAATTTGGAGGGACAGCCAGATACCTTCCTGGTGAATGACCAAGCTCTAAAAAGGTATTTTTTTTCTGATAATTCCAGATTCACCTCTCTACATATTTTCGCTTTTTAGTTTTTCTTTTGATTTTTGATTTTGGTTCTTTTCATTTTGTTTGTTTTTATTGGTTTTTGAATAAATTTATATCTGTGTCACCATTTAATTCATGGAAGGAAACCAGAATGCCTCATCATAAAGCAACAATCAAGGTCATTTCAAAGTATCGGTGTTGTAAATCGCTGAAATTTAGACTAGCAAAAGGAACTTCCTATTCAAGATAGTTTTCTTGGTTTCATTTTATAATCATGAGAAGATACGATCATCATTAAAACTCTTTACGTTGTCCCTGTTTTTAAAGAAAACAATTCATGTATGCCTTATCGTCCCTACAAATTTATTCTTATCAAAAAACTAAATTCAAATTATGATGAAGGTCAACAAGCGAAAAATTAAGCTGTAAGATATCAAGTGTTATGGAATCTGGAATTTTCAGCATCACCCCTCTATCCTGACAATCATAAAAAATGTAAATAACTTCTAGAGAGTTGTGGGAAGTGTTTGTAAACCCACCAAGATACTGAACAGGTATACAAGCAATGGGTAAATGCAGGCATGATGCTAAGACAACTTTGCTAGGGTACTGAACAGGCCTGCTGGCAGCGAAACAATGTCAGGTTCAAGAAAATTATCAGGTATAAATATTTTGATATTAATCATGAGATGCCCTTCATTTTTGAACTGACAATGCTTGGACATGGTAGAGGCATCAAAGTGGGTTAATTGACATCCCCTTCAAGGCTATGGACGCCTACTAGCAGCACCGGCCTTGTCAACAACATTGGAGTTATTGGCTTAAATATCGTTTCTCTCGTAATTAAAACTTGTCACCAGATAACATTTGGACAGAAAGACATCTGATACTAGATTGGGTGATGTTTTTGGAATTTGATTGGGATACTTGACTCGCTTATGACTGTTCTTTAAATTCTTAAAACATTCTGATCCACCCCAACTTGAATTCTCTAGTAATACAGAGATAACTGCTTCTCCCAGCAAGTCACCACTGTTGGCAACCCTACATGTTTTTGCTATTTGAACGACAAATGACATTTCCTGTAGCTGCCTTCACCTCATCCTGTTCATATTATCATTTCATAATGATCGTTAGGTTATGAAAGATGTTTGATTATTCTTTTATATTCACGTTTTCATGCTTGATTCATGACTGAAAGCATGAATCAAGCATGGAAATTTAGTTTCGTATTATATCTCTAGTTAGAACATGCTTTTAAATCATTGTGCTTACATCTACTTCATATTTAATACTTGAATGATTTTCCTTTTGAGTTTGTTGAATGTCGATATAATACCAAATGTTGATTTGCATTTGAATTGTAAACACATTTATTTTTGAACTCTTTGCAAATCGACTATAGTCATTCCAAGACATGCGAATTAATGCACAAGCATCGTGTCCTGTACCTGATCTGTGGCTGGCAGAGCGAATAGACAGAATTTTCGTTACGAGTTAAGGTTTTGTGTTATGCTCTGTACTCAAATCTTTCATTACTATGAGCACTTGAACTTCATGACCGAAAACCTTGATGTTTATACTATGATCACACAAGGATTTTGCTTGTTTTGTTTCCATTTAATCCGCTCAAACTTGTTCCTTTTACTCTTGCCATCTAAACCCACAATTATCTTGAGTCACCTATTTTACAGTCTGGTTATACTCTTGATGGCCCCTGTAGTCCGAATAGAGCTGAATGGTTCTCAAGCATTACTGTCTCTTGATGATGTGGCCGAGGATTTAAAAGGCCAGGGTTGGGTTAATTTCATTAAGAAGTTTAAAGGGTATAACCTTTGTGTGGCTAAGGAATTCACCCAAACATTTGATGGGTATAGGGCGAAAGTTGGAGACATTCAGTTGGAGGTAACTGAAGGGTTTATCAGTGAAGCCACAGGGCTCCCATCCTCCGGTCAGAAGTGGTTTAAGAACTCGAAGATCGGCAAAGTGCCCTGGAGTATTTTTATGACCTCCAGAAAGATTGATTGCTCTGAGAAAGGTATTCTTGTTTCTCTGCTTAAGGTTAGATGGCATGGTCTCTTATCGGTTCTTAAACAGTTTATAACTTGTGAAGGCCATTACGACCTTGTTTTTCTTTATCATGTGAGGTTGCTTATGCACTTCATAGGTTTCCATCTGAATGTTCTGTTTTACTTACTAAGGAGTCTGTACAAGATGTCAAAAAGATACAAGAAGCAGAGTCTCAACTCTAGCCTCTTTCACCATGGTTTAATTAAAATGTTGTTGGTTCATCGTTTGACAACCCCGGGTGATGATTGGGATGGGTTCTTATCCCTAAACAGTTTTGTTACAGTCACTCTTATAGAAACCCCTATGTTGGATAAGCTTATGATAGAGAAACATGTTGATTTCTCAAGTGACAAGCCAGAATTTTTGGAGGAAAACCCTCGTGATGAGGCAATACCCAGTCACTTTTCACATGGGAAACAAGATGTTGGTTATGTGTTTATAGAAACCCCTATGCATGATTTAATTGTTGGCCATAACCCTACTGTAAAATCCGGTATTAAAGACCCTCGCAAACAATCAAAACAGAAGCAAGCAGTGTTAGGGTTCTGAAATAAGAGGGTTGGTCAGCTCATCTCAAGAAGTTTGCATAATCGATCTAAGCCTCATTTGAGCTCGATCAATACAATCGAGATCAATGAAGATCTAGATCCCGAAATTGAGGATTTTCTTGCAGAGGAAGATCCAGATTGTCATAAGTTGGATCCTAATCAACCATACGACTATGTTAACAATCTCCCACCGTGTCTTGAGGATAGAAAGGGGTTTACTGGTATTAATCTCGGTTAAGGGTCGACAACATGTATTGTTGATGTTTTTACACCCAACTATACGCTCCATCGACAAATCGCTCCTTCTGTGCATTGCGAGGTCTGCTTGCATTGGATTGAGCGGTACTATAATGACATCCCCATTCTACAAGCAAGAATTAAATCTCTCACCAATCACAATGAATTACTCATAAAAGAAAATCGTGAACTCAAAGCAAATGAACAGAGACAAGCCAATCATCTTAACAAGACATGCAACATTGTGATAAATAATGCAGATAGTGTAAAGGCCGTTATCAATTCTCAGTTATCTTGATCCATGTTAGTCATTGGTTTAAATGTTAAAATGATTTTTTCCCTCTTATTACAGTCATGTTATGTTTAAAAAATCAAATCGGTTAAACTTAGATTTCTTTTACCAATATAAGACTGGCTACAGAATCGAGAGATTCTGTAGCCAAGTCATTTTCATATAAAATTTAGTAATTATTTGTTAATAAAATATCTAACTTGTTCCTATATTTCGTTTTTCAGGACATGGTATATCTGATGTTGGTCTTATGGGATGGAACATGTTCGATCTAGTTGATTAGTATCTCCTTTTGTTTATTTTGTAAATAGAAAAAACTTTCATAAATTTTTGAAGATATAGTTTGATCATGAGTGGCTCTAGGCCCTCTATATTTATAATGTTTTGATCTTATAAGATATGATCCTATATTAGGAGATAGGAAGTTTAGATTTCAAAAAACTCTTTAAATACTCTCTATTTTGTAAATGAGAGGCATCTTGGCCTGGAACCAAAGATGGACGAATGATATCCCAAGACTTAATGAAACAACGTACAACATTTTGGCTTTAGTCCTTTGTTAATGGTTTTTCATTAATATTTCGTTTTATTTAATCCTGATGCATTAATATGTCTTGTAGCTTTAGACTCAATGAGATGTTATGTTTAAGGATATTCATGTTATAAAAATCGTTCATAATTTGTTGTTCCAGATATTCACACTGTGATCATCTTTTTAATTTGAATATTAGGATTTCTATTTGATGTTTAAGTTGAATAATGAAGTGAATGTATTACACGTAGACTTCTCTTAATGTAATCATTGGCGATCATAAGATCACAGAATTAATATGTGTCCCTTTTCATTTTCAAATCATGACTGCCAATACATCTTGTGAATTTATTTGGAAAGGTTTTAGTACAAAGTCTATTGCAGATTTATCTTGTAGGCATGGTAGCTGGATGTTGTTTTTTTCATACAGAGGCTCAGACACATCTCACAAACTTACATCAGGTTAGCCTTTTTTTTGTGTTTCTAATTTCTGTCATTTATGTATTAGTGAAACCATAAAGTTTAGATTATTTTTTGACTATCTGTACATCTGCGTTTCATGGTTTAGTTAATTCAAGATAGGTTAGATTGATAAAAAGAAAACAAAAAATATTTAAATGTGCTTTCTTTATCTGCTTCTCAAAAGCAATTATTATTACATTGATTTTGCAAGTTTTCAATAAATCTTGTAACCTGTAAATGTTGTTCATAAGTGAGATTCTTATCTTTTCTTTTTTGCTCAAATACATTTACAATAATTATATTAGAGTATGTATATATAAATATTATAGTTTTTAGCATTAGTTAGTTATCCATTTCTCTTTATTTTAGGACTTTAGATTGGCTAACAGAGCCATTAAACCCGTCAGAAGAAGTTACACCAAACAACTTGGGTTACTTAGACAACCCCGGACCAGACTTGTTCTTCCAGTTGACAGATAGTCAATTTTGCCCGTCAGCAGGTCCACCATCAAACACCGAGCACTGAAGATAATTAAGGCATCGTCCATAGAGAGTATCATTCTTTGCTTGTCTTTTGATTCTAGGATGACCCAGCTGAGATAATAACCATGGTTGTTCTACTGGAGGAGGGATGTGTATCTATCGCAAAAGGTGAGAGAAGGGGGTCCAACAATGGGTTTGTATGTGAGGATTACCTGTCACCTTGATTGTTGAGATCGTCAATACGTGGATGCCGCGAGATCTTCGAAATTAATAAATATGTAGGTGGTAGACACCATGGGCAAGTGTACTTGTCGCTAGTGTGGTGCATGGTTCGATGCACCGCGATGGGAATTGATTAATGGCTTAAAGGGATGGAGTGAGCTGAGGTGAGTCTCTACGTATCCACATCTGGGAGCGGTGGGTCAGTGTCCGCGCAGGAGGAAGAAGATTAGGCACAATAGGCTCTGGTAGGATGCATTAGCTAACTATTTCTTCAATAATTGTGCTAGAGTTGTCTGTATTCTCAATGGGGTTGGAAATAATTGTGCAAGGAACATTTCATCGTGGGGTATTGAGGGTAGCTTGTGTTTTCCAACATAAAACTAGGGAATCGAGGAAATAGGGTGTTTATTAGGAAGCTTGCAACAATCATTCATAAAGTGACCATGCACGTTGTGCCTTTGCTTAGCGATCCAACACCTTTCATGGGGACATGTGTATTGACAAATATCGACATCTTGTTAGAATATAATGGATGTGCTCATTTAACCATAGACAATATAGCAATTTTGTCACCCAACCATAGGTCGAGGCCACCCCTGAGCACCTTAACCTTGACAGAGAATCATTCAGAAAGAAAACCCTAGATTAGATAGCCAAACAAAGGTGGCACACCTTTCTCCAAGTATAGCTCACCAAGCAAGAGTAATAAGATCTGATCATAGAGTCCAAACCATAACTAAGAGAGAGTCCAACCCAAAACTGAAATCTGCTAGTTGCAACAGCTGCAACAACAACTCTCCTCCAAACTTGCACACAAACTGGCCAACTGCAGTGCGCACAAGTGTTGCTTCTGCAGTTATGAGAATACTGGCCTCCTGTATTTATACTATTTATGGTAGACTGCCTGGGCCGACTTCTCATTCTGGGTGCTAATTATTTAGTATATAACATTTTCTTTAGCCGACTTCTTCTCTCGGAGGCTAATAACCTAATACAAGTCATTCTCTTGAGACGACTTGTCTTCTAGGGTTATTAACCAATTAATTAGGGTTTCTTCTTGCTTCCTGAAATATTATATTCTCGTCAAGTTTACACGTGGAGGTAAATACCTCCCACAACTACCATAATATCAACACTCCCTCTTAGCTAGGGAGTTATTGAAGGTAATGGTCTTGAGCACAAATATACCATTCACCCGACAACATCAACATAGTCGTATAGATTATCTCATGATTAGATCATGAGCACCATCATCACTATCAATGTCATCAACTACATCATCTCTCGAAACCATACTCCGTCTGAGTAATCAAACATGATGCTGGATAAGTCACTCACTCCACAGAGTGACACAAGAACCATTCTTCTAATTCAGACATATGTCCTAGAAGAATAAATGCCTTGGACCATTTTCCGTATGGGAAATATCTGTCCATTGATCATCCATCTAGCTGATAATTATTTCCAACGCTACTGGTAGTCTTCAAGGCAATCAAAACAATGTCATTTAATATAACACAACTATGTCTATCCATAGTAGTACACAACTACAATCCAGTGATACACTACCACACCCAGTAGCACACAAATACTTGATCAGTGACATATAGTCACAATCAGTGGAACACATCCACCACAGTAACATACATCTACTGTCCAAAGACATACAGTCTCCATAAAAATCATATCATTTGATATCAACCTTCACATAAAAACATTGTTATGATATAAACTGAATCATCTGGGCCATTCTTCCACTCACATATGTGAGATCTGGAAGAGAATCTGCCCTCAGAAGGTAAAACATCAACAATGAGCTATTTGGACTATTCTTCTCAAGCAAGAAAGAATATTTGTCAATACACATGGATGCTTCAACTCGATCTTCTTGTGAGCTTCCTCTATTTATCTTTGTGTTGCATGCTGTAATTCTTCACGCATGCGAGCCTCCTCCAAGGATCTTTTCATCACACGTTGTAATTCTTCACGTGACCTTTGCATTGCCCGCTACACCTCTTCTTCAGATCCGAGTTGCCTCATCAACGACCTCTATGTCGCCCACTACACCTCTTTGTGGATCCAAGCTTCCTATAGCGACCTTTGTGTCACCCTCTACACTTCCTCCTCGATCCGTGCCTCTTAAGAGACCTTCGAGTCACGCATTGTAGTTCCTTGTGCTCTCCACACATTACACATAAACTACTTCTATTGAGCAACATCAAAATTTTGAGTGGGGTGAGGTGCCTTCCTCATCTTCCCATCTGATTTTTAATCCAATCCTTCACCATGCTTGAAGTTTGCCCCTATCTTTGCCCCTCCGTGGGTTACTACCTGAGTGTCAGCTTCCTCATTCTTCTTCTTGTTTTTGCATGGCTTAGCATGCACCATGTTACAGTTGGTCTTCTTGTCCTCCCACATCTTAAGTAATTCAAGACAATCCTCGGTTACATGTTCAAGACTATAACAATAGGCATAAAGCATGCATGGTTTGGTGAAAAATAGTGAGACATGACCAATCTCACCACAATTAAAACATGTGGGGGTATACCTCCCCCTCTGCCATATTTGCGATCATGACCACACCCATATCCACCTTGGTAACTGCCTCTCTTTGTGCCACCGCACTCACTACCTTTCTACTCCTCCTATACCTGGAATGCATCGTGGATGTTATGTTGCATTAACTAGAGGGAGCGACAACTATTGACATTGTGGTCGAAAAATTTACATAACTTGTATAATGGAGTGTGGATCATCGTGTGGTATTTCTACAAGGTGGGACAATAGGGTGGCACATGGCCCCACTATCTACATATCTTGCACCATTTTGACTGTTCAGATGGAAATGGACTTCGCGTGCCTGTCGCCACATAGTTTGGAAGGACATGGGACTCATCTCAATGATGCCCCTCACAACAACATGTAGTACACCATGTGTTCTCGTGCATTACTTTAGTCCTTGCCATGTCTTGCAGTTGCATCGTTAAGTTGTCCAGTTGTGACTAAACTTGTGCCAACGCAGTGGATGTCTTCGTGCCTCCAGGTGTAGCTTCCAAGAACATCGCGATATCAACTACCTCTGCCTGAGTCGTCACCTTTTGTTGGGTGAGTGGGACTCGTATATGGGGGAGTAACCGTAGAATGAACCATTCTCTATGCTTCACGTTCTGGATATTGTACGTCGACCTATCCAACAAGATTTTAAACCGATGGTCATAATCCTAGACGGTTTCCCCTTCCTTCTGTTTGATCTCCTTGATTTTTGTAATGCATTGGGATTCTAACTTAGGCTTGTGAAATTCCCTAAGTAGATCCTGCTTAATTTCCACTAGGGACCTTGCTTGTCCCACTGGTGCACTAGCCTTATACTTCATGTACCACGTTAGGGCTCTATCCTTGAACGTGGTCTCTAGTTGCACTATTTTAGTTGCTTTGTTTGTAATTCTCTTTACAGACCATAATGCTTCATAGGTAAACCAATGTTGCTCTGCATTGTCCTTACCCATTCCATGGAACACAAACAACCTCATTGTATTATCTTGATTCGCCATCTTCGAACATGAGCTAGTTCCTATTCTCTGACTGCTAGGGGTTGGACTATTCCACACCAATATTGCTTGGGGTAAAGTATTCTTGACTTCACCTTCTTCTTCACTCATCTCTTTGCTTCTCTATTCTTCTAATCTTTCTTATACTCCAATCTCTTCAATGTCTGTTGTAATTTATACTTGATTAAAAATGCACAAGCGGTGGTAAGTCCATATTCTTTTGAAACTTCTCGTGAGGTGACCTAGAGAGTTATCTACTTGTAGCCACGCAAGACCATCTACTACTATCAATTCATCTCCCCCACCACTATGGGAGCCTCCATCTTCCTCTTTTTTGGGCGCACCAACATTATGTTCCTTACCTTCCTGTCCTAACTTTACACCACAAATGTGCGCTCTGTCTTCTGGGTTGACTTGCGCACTAAAAATCCACGTATTGTCTCCCAGTCTGATCTGCGCACTGCCACTTTGTGTGCAATCACTCTCTCTAAAAAACACACTACTACTCCACACATCATCATCTCTTTTTATCAACACACCATTGCTCTGCGCTTCATCTTCTTCTAAGGTTATGACACTCCACAACAACGAAGGGGTGCGGACTTTGTCACCTAGGTCTGTACTAGTATCACTATTGGTATCCCTATTGGAAACCATCTCCTCTATGCCATGCCTCTTTGTGGGCCTATCCTCGCTTGTGCTCCACTCTGGCACAACATCAACTCTCCCACAACATGCATTCTCTCACTACCACTTGGTACGTCTTCTTTCCTCTTCATCTTGGACTCGACACCTCGTCGGGTGCCCCTGGCTAATTCTTTTCCATCTTTCTCTTCTACTCTTCATCTTATTTCAACTCTTCTTGTGTACCACTCCACTCTTTTTCTCCTCTGCTCTTCTAGGTCCATTCCATACCTCACCTCATCTTGACAATTTTTGGATCCTCCTCAACGGACCCATTCTCTCTATTTTCTGACTTCCCCCCGTCTTTACAAGAATCCCCCCCCCCGCTAGGGGAGTTTACTCAACCATTCNNATGTGCATCAACTCCTTCTCCATGAACAACATTTTTATCCAAAGAAAAATTTCTTCCAGCATCCACCTTCTTAGTCCATCTTCAAACTTTCTTTCCGCCCCACTAAAAGAATCAGTGTATTCCACATCAAATTCATTAATGTAGCCTTCTTTTACTGGAGAAAACCAGAAATCAATAGCCCGAGTCCACTTATTTTCCAACGCTTTCATCTCTTCATGCTTGGGTTGATCCCAAACCACTGGCTCCAATGACCACACTAGAGAATTGGTAGCAACTTGCCTCTTTAGCCATTCATGCAACATACAAGGAAATTCTATAAAGAAAAGCTCATGCATATTTGAGTAAAGATAATTTTCTTTCCATTTCTTTGCATTCACCCTCAACCCTTGACTCTCTCATAGGGAAAACTCATCTTCTTTTGCTTCTATCAAGTCTTGAATTTCCTCCTTAGATGGATCCCAACTCATTTTTTCCTTCATCGATCTTGACGAGACTTTAAGGTCCTGAAAATGGAAGAATTTGTTGGGCATTTTCAATCCACGCTTACACACATCCCATCCTTCTTAACACTAGGGAGTTTAGACCCAAGGTTCATCTAGAGTTGTCCAACAAAAACCCCAAAGCACCGATATATCAATCCTCAACCAAGGTCGAGGAAGGTCTCACTCGAGATGCATAGAGGATCAGAGAGACCATAAGGTATTGTGACAAGGATGAAGGCTAAACACATGAAACGTCACTGTGATTGGCATCCATGCAACTCATATTTGATAAACTATTAGGACTAAGAATTAAAATGATACATACACATATTCAACTCATACATAACAAACACACAATGGATCATAACTGTCATATATTTATTACTGGAAGCATTCCATTACATCAGAGATATACATTGCGCAAGACAGATACATATGACAACCATAGAACCTCCTATATTTAATATATAAATCCTCAAAGTTACAACATGTTGTGCAATGCACCCTTTCTCAAAACTCAGACACATAATAGACACAAAACTATATTCAAAGCATTACAACAATACAACAAGCTCAGAGTGAGCTCAATATTGAAGATTCAATGTTCTCAATGTCTCACTATTCTCACTGACTAGCTAGCTAACTTTGTTTATGGTATCAGAGCTTCCTTTTATAGATTTCTCTGATGGAGAGCATTGTCTCTTTCTACTTTGCTCCACTCGTTTGTCTGATAAAACTACCTTGCATGTTTATGGTGTCTGCCAAAGCTCCATGTAGACTTCCTACATCAAGGGAAATCTTAACTAGTTGACCAACTCGTTCTCTGGCCATCCCATGTCCTTGTATGTTGTTGGTAGTAATAATTCAGGGATATTTCCTGATGATTCCTCTCTTGATTCTGATGGGTATCTTCTTGTTTCCGGTGCAACTGAAAAAACTTGGATCGATGTGTACCTAGTAGTCTTTAAGCTTGGAGTGCAATTAATAAAACTAAGTTTGGTGCACACTCTATGTCATTCCTCGCGCATTTCCTTAGGCACACAAAATATTATGGAATGAGTGCGCACAACTTCATTCATGCGTGCGTGCAAAATTGAATGCAGAACTTTGTGTGCCAACAAAGATCTACAACTAGAAGCTTAAAAGGAGGACAACTAGTGATTGAAGGATATCTCGACACATGACCTTCCTAATCTAGATCTCATTTGGGACAAGCTAGAAGGTCATATTTGAGTTTAGCACAACAATTGGAGGCTAAAGAGATTTAGGAAGGGAGTGTTGATGCATGCAAATGACCCCCATTAGCCACACATGATTACTTAATGAAAAGGCTCAATTAGACCTTTCTCTTTTGAGATGGAAAGCCCTCTAATTATGGCCCAACTATCATATGCGAGGTAATATGTTCTGTTATGATCTCTCTTTAATCTAATTTAATCTAACCAATGTAAAATGCAGGAATGCAAAAGAAAATGGGGTGAATGTGGGGAATGAAATGCACCAAATTCCATATGTAAAATGAAACTAATTAAATCCCAATCAAAGGACTAAAATATAAATCTCTAGAAATTCAACCAATAATAGGGAGAATAGTTCACCACTATTATGAAAATAAACCTGAATCAGACACTCCTAACTCCCCCTCAAAGTGATAAATCCAATTGATAAGAACACCTCATTACCACACATCCAGTTAGTAACCAAGTCGAAACTAAATGAAATTAGACATATGGTGATAGGAAGAATAGTCCACCAACAAAAATAAATGCATAATCAAATATTTTGAGCAACCAAGAATAGTCACAATTTATCAAGAAACTCATTGTTTCCTATTAGATGCATGTAAGCATTTGATAAGCGAGAGTAAACATCATAACACTAGAATAGTCCATGGGTTATAATGCTCATTCCCACAAGCACCAAGGGAACTAGGAAAGGCACAATAGTCCCAAGACCAATCACAATGTTGCAAGAATAAAAACTATAGTTAACACTAGACTCTTTATCAATATAGGAAGACAACTTACAATGCAAAAAATAGACCGTTTGTTTGAAGGCAATAACTCTATTTATAAGTTTAGCTTGTGGCTCTTGTACTTTTAGATTCCCAACTCTTCAACTACCCTAGATAAATCTTGAGCTCCTCAAGCTCTCACAAATTTCATCTTATACTCTCTTTTATTATTCAATTAGTTTGTGAGAACAAATCGCAATGAAACTGAGAAATTACAATATCCCACTTACTCGGGTGACATTTTTAAAGAAAAACATTGACTTATGCAATCGATCCCATCACCTAGATTCCTACTTCCTCATTCTTGTTCGCATACTTCTAGCACTTTGATTTCGAGCATGCATTACAATTGCATTTCACTGAAAATAACATTGTGACTGCATTCATTGCTTCATTGGGCACATTGTTTATCATCCTCTTTTCTTCATTCTATTTTGGGCTTGGGGCTTGCTCATCCAGATTGGATCATTATATTATTTTTTATCTATCTCGATGCTTTATGAGGAATCAACTTGTAGAGCCATTTTAGCAACTGATCCAAATTTGGAAATTTGGGTCCAAAAAATCGTCTAAAATCTTCCGAAGCCATTTTGAGGCATCAAACAACACTTTTTTACGTTCCAAACCCTACTACAGATCCATCGTCTATATTTTACAAACCTAGAACTTTTCAACTATGCAAGAATCACCTTAATCGAAGTTTGTATGCAAAATTTATGCCTCTTGCAATTTAACCAACTGTATTGATCACCATGGTGCGAGTGGATGCCATGCCATCCTCCATTACTTATAAATTTGAGGCTAGCCAGACAACGCATTTTCTAAAACATTTTAGAAGGTCCAAAACCTTATCACAATTGAGGGTTGAGGAACTCAAAACCCTACCCCTATATGGCTATCGAGCTATGTTAAATACTAGGCCACTAGGAGAAGAAGGGGTTCCACTCTATGTTATTGTATTTTGTTCCACATTAGAGCAAAACAACTAAGAGTGGGTAACTAGACAACAAAACAAAGGGTCTTAATGTTCCATAGCAACCTAACATGCCACATGTCTTATGTAACTCCATAGAGAGTGCCTTCTCCTTTGTAATTGGATTATTTCCATACCACAGAAAAGAGAGCAGAGCAACATCACCTTGTATATAGGTTTTCTCTCGTAAGGGTTTCCCAGAGGAAATTATTGTGTTATTTTTTGGATGGTGTGTGATTGTATTTTATTGTTCTCTAGTTTCCACTGTTCTCTAGTTGCAACATTTTAACTATTTCGTGCATAAGCATAAAATCAATAACTAAATATTTTGGAAGCTAAAGGAATCGAACCTTCATAGTGTAGATTTGATTTTTATTTATCAAATATATTATGATGAGCTATTCGAGTGGAGTATCCATGGTAGTTTAGAGATCATATTGGTATTAGGGCAGGTTTTCTTGGGGTATTTATGGAAAGTTGCAGGGATCTAGGAATCAATTTAAGAAGAAATACATAGAACGCTAACCATGGTTGACTTGTCTGTTCATAAAACCTCTCGAGATCCAAAAAAAGATAGATTTGAGAGGTTGGAAGCACATGTCGTTAATATCAACCGCAATATGAACCTCCTCATGGAGGTTGTAGCAAGCAATCTCAAACCGTTCGAAGATGATGGAGGCTCTAACTCAGAGATCACATCGGAGGAGAAATCAGGAGATCAGGAAGACCTAGGAAAGGAGTCGCATAAAGAACTTGTTGGGTTGTTATATTCTTTGCAGTGAAAGTCTAGTTGAGGTGGATCGACTGACAATCAAAGTCGAGGTGGATCAACAACAGGTCGAGGGTCAAGGTAGATCAATAACAAGTCGAAGGTCGAGGCTAGTCGACCGGGTAAAGTCAAAGTCGAAGGTCGAGGTGGTTTGACATGGTAAAGGCACCGACAACAAGTCAAAGAGGTCAACCAACAAGAGGTCAATAGGTGGGCATGTGGCAACCAACTGAAGACCAAATTAAGGATGACTGGTAATCCGACTTGGAGTCGAATGTAACAAAATCCTAAGATTCACAGGATTTGTAGTCAATGAACTCCATGGATTTGTAACCATTTTTGGGGCACCAAGTCTTTAGGGTTTTTCTTGTTGTAAATCCTATAAAGAGGCGTGTTGTAAGGCCGAAAAGGCTAACCAATGAATTATAAGATAGTGATTCTTTAGAGAAAACTTTATATGTAGGTTGTTGGTCATGCATATGTAAGTTGAATTTGTTACAAGGTTATTATTGTGCAAGAAAGAGGGTATGATGTCGATTGTGTCTTAGGTGTGGACCAAGGTTAGACATGTAACCTTTTGTTGATATTGAATAAGACAACAAAAGAGTAGAATGCTCAAGGAATTTTGGTTTTCCTAGTTTGTCTTTTCAGGGTAAAATATCTCTGTGCTGTGTGATTGCTTTGTCATTTATGCTCTTTGTTATCACCGGAATATGGCTCACTACAAGCATAGACAATGGATGAATAAACAATTAACACAAACACAACATACTGCCAATATTCATGGAAGGATTACACTCAGTTTGGCAAGACAATCATAAAACTATGTAAAAGTGGTTCTGGAAATCCACGCACATTTAGCCAAAGTAGCACGCTCACATCTGCATGGGCTAACATGGTGTACGATGCACACAGTGAGAAACTGACAGTTGAAAAATCCACATGGACACAGAAATGACACATTGATGAGTTTGGTCGGGCCTCAACCACTTTTGGGATGAAGGGGATCTCCCCCATACCCAAAATCGCCACCAAATTTTGCCTTGGGATCACTAAAAAGGATGTGAGGTATCTCCAAGGGCCTTCCATTCATATTTGGAACCAGTTAAGAAAAATCTTGCCATCCTCCTATAAATAAAGGGCCATTATATGCAAAAAAGAAGAAGCATTTGAGTATTGTTATGCTACTCATTTTTAGCTTTGGGAAGCCATATTCCTCTTAGAAAGCTTTGGGCATCCGTAGCAAGTGTTAGCACTCTCTCGTCTTGAGTAGCCCATCACTCTTTTCTTCACCATTTTCCTTTGTTAGCCATTGATAGTAGAAATAAGACTTTGTACTTGGGGACTCACGAGCCTTCCCAAGGAGGAAGAGGGGACTCATAAGTTCCCATATGTCTCCAAGGAGTATCAATTCGAAGATCAATTTACTTGGTATATCTCTCTTGTGTTTTCTTTTTGCATTCATTTCAAGTTATTGTTTGCTTAGTTTAGATTTATTTCATTGTTGTTTATTTGTTGTTTCTTTACGATAGTTGAGCCACTGACCAACTAACTCTCCATTATGCTTTCTGGATAACCTAACTAGATAGTTAAGGGACCTCCTTAGCTCACCCTTATGACAAAAGGAACCCAACATATTGGCAACCATACATATTGCCCTTCCACTTAGTCCACGACATTGAATCTGTCCTCCCCATTGAGTGTGAAATCGCAATGCTATGCACTACGATCGAGCTCTTGCCCAACACATCTGTTACACATCAAAATTACTCATTACGATGATGGCCTAGTGTTGTCAATACCAAATGTCGCAAGTGTCACATTTCGCCCACAAGTGTCGCAAATATCATACTGTCATCTTGCCTATGTTGTGTCTCGGACAACATTATCAAGAACACTTACAAGACACCTCAAAAGACTGGTTTTGAAGAGGAGAAGTCATTTGACAAAGAGTACAAGTCTTTTGCCATGGAAAAATCCACTCAAAAATCAATTTTGGAAGGCAACACTCCCCTATACACTGTCAAGGAGTGCCAACGCTCTGTGACCTCTTTTGGGGGAGCATTGCAACACTCTGTACCCCATTATGAGGGAGCACTAACATTTTTTGAGTGAATCTTTGGATTATTGAGGGAAATCAGGAAAGAATCCCTTCATATCTGGAGTTGGTTGGATTCGGATCTGAGGTCAAGGCTCGATCTTAGGAAAGATCCACAACTAAAGGAGAAGAATCCTCAACTTATCCTAATAATCTCTTAAGTGGTTAGGCCTCTCCAAACCTATATAAGGAGGCCTATTCATGGTGAAAGGGGAGACATTGTAAAGCATCAAACTTATGATCTCATAAGGGAGATATCATCGAATCATCATCATTCTATGTGTGGATTATTTGAGCAAGGGTCTCGACAAAGAGAGCTTGGTGAAGTTGCTGCACCTAAATCAATGGTTGTAAGCATTTCACTTTGTTTTCATTAATACAAATCTATGCTTGGTTTGTTTACTTTAAAGTTTGTGTACATTTCATGAACTTGTATCTTTCATAGATCCATTATGAAGCTAATCATGGTAGAGTAGGAAGTATGTCTCGTTGTTGTTGCTCATTGTATTGCAGGACCTTCTAAAGAACTTGGAGATCAAGATCAGCCTGGATCGAGAAAGGAAAAACATCAGTAAAAGGTATTTACCCTTCTTCTTTCTTCTTCTTTGAATAGTTTAGCTTCATGAAAAGGAATGTCAGTGTCCATAATAACACTTTTCTGTCTTGGTCATAGGGGTCTAGTATCCAAGAGGAAATCCACTTGTCCACAGGGGGATTCTCCTGTAACAACATTTCCACTTGAGCAATAGTTATTCGCGCTCGAATCACTCAATGAATATCGACATGAATCCTTACAGAACAATGAAGCTGCCAAAAAGCGGACCAAAGACACCTTTGACCGCCAAATTAACCTTCGGTCGTTTATCAAAGGTGACCTTGTGTTGGCCTACGATATCTCCCACGATACTATCCACCATGAAAAATTCGAATCCCTATGGCAAGGACCTTATGTCATCCGCCATTGCCTTGCTAAGAGCGACTACATCTTAGGCCACCCCAGAGGCGCTACCCTCAAGGACCCGGTCAGTAGGTTATACTTGAAGAAATTCTACCCCTGAGTGTAACCATTTTACCTTAGGATTTCCTTGCTTTCCTAGTTGTTTTTAGTCTTTTTTTAAAAATAGCTCTCTCATTATGTGAGCCTAATCCAGTGTCCTTGTGTCAACAGATGAATTATTTGTTCACTTATCACATCGGGTATGCAGATGGAGCCAGCCACTAGACCCGAAATCTCGCTTTGGCAGCTTCGACCATTAACACCCCCAACCATGTGTTGGTCCACTCTAGTGGTATATGTCTCGACCCTGCCACCAATAACCAAGCTGAATACAATATTGTCATTGGTCTCCTTTCCGAGGCTAGTCACCATCATATTCATCACCTTACCGTTCTCTTATATTCTCAACTCATCGTCCATCATCTCAACAATGTGTATTGTGTCCATGATCCATGCCTATATTGCAAGTACGTGCAAGTCAAACTTTTGATACGAAATTTTGAGTCCATCACATTTACTCATATTTCTAGAAACCACAACCATACGATAGATAACATATCTAATCAAGTACTAGATTGGCATTTATCACATTAACATACATATTGCATTCATCCATCAACAACTAAAGCAAAAACATATATCAAATACATACACACATGTCTCAAATGGTCTACTCATATATATAGATTGCTCCTGTGTTTGATACAAAAAATCAGTACATACATGCCTTAGCTCAATGGCTAGGCCCTCTCATCATATCTATACAAAATAGGGAAGTTCCAGTGACTCCTACATAATACAAAATCAGGCCCAACATGTATATGGTCCTCCTACCAACTAGGGTGACCCTAGCCACGGTACATCTCCACTAGGTGGTGGAGCTCCCGTAGGTGGAATATCCACAACAAGAATCTGCCACGTCATCACTGCACCCGTAACCGCTACCTGTCGAATCACTGATCGCCTGTGTGGGTCCCCACTAATGCACAACTCTAGGATACCCTCATCGTGGATCCGAACCCACAACTCCTCGGGACCTCCATCCAAGACACCATCGAGGTGCCTCCTCAGCTCCTCCATGTCCTGAACCACTGCCCCCAACTCAGCTCTACCTTGACCCCTTGCTTGTCCTGCTCTCGTTGCATGTGTCGGTCCTTCCCTCGGATCATCAAACTGACAGTGCCTCTTGGGTAGCCCCTCCTCTACTTGCTCGTCAGCCAACCCCCAAGCAACATCGGCCTCACGAACATCGGGTCCTACATTTTCATGACCAAACTAACAAAGGTGTATCAATGCCAACAATATACCCATATATAAATCCAATGACAAAGCATAAATACAAAAATATTATACATGCACCTCGGTCATTCCCAGGTGGCAGACACATGTCTGGATGGCATTGGAAATCCATCTCGTGATACATGAAGTCATAGAACAACTGAGGGGTCTGCCACCCGACTCCCTCGAATGTAGGGGTAAAATACTGACTCGCGACCCCTCCCCCCTATTGGGGCAACAACTCTGCCCACCTCATTATTCATGGATCCTGCATCGTTGACGACTCCAAAATAACCTAAGGGCGTAGTAAAACCACCCTCTCGAACATGAAGGCACACAAAACTAAGCCAAAGGCGAACTCTCCACCTCTGGCCGCCACACACCGGTCCAACTATGACACAATACAGGGACGCACCAAGCAGGCCCACACAAACATCTGACCATTCATGGCTGACTCTGCAATCACCACATGTGCACCAAAAATGTGTTTCATCCCCAGTGACCCATAAATCCTGACTACCATTGCACAAAAAACCTATACCTTGAGCGAGTCAATCAAGCTGGTGCTGGTCAAAGCCCCATTCATAATTTCTCCCCTTAAGCAATACCATCTCGCCAGTTCCCCCACAATCACCCCAGTCGACTCGATCTAGCTGCCATATCTGTACTATGAAGTCTAACAATGACTCATGCGTATGGATCAATACACGATAACAAAATCACAGTAGCTCGGTTTGGGCCAAATGTCGTTGGATTTGTGCATCAACTCCGACCTCTCTCCTAAGAGACTCCCAATCTCTCCCCCTCCACTGCACCGACATCCTCACTATCAGACTAGCAACTTGCATCCACAACAACATAATCTATGGTAGCTCATCATCATGACAAAACTCCCATCAAAGCCATATAAACACATTGTTTCCATCGCGTGACTGTTCCCATAAGAATCACGCACATCTGCGTGACTATTCCAATAATGGTCACGGACTCCTGTGCGATTGTTTAATTTACAGTCGCGCAGGAGTGCACGACAGTTTCACTTACAATCACACACTCCTGCGTGATTGTTCACCAAACAGTCACACAGTTCTCCCCTCACCTTGGGCACGACTATCTGCCCGACAGTCACACATATACATACTAAATTTTTGCATTTTTTTTTAGTTTATTTTATTTTATTTCTGGGAAAAATTTTGAGTTCTGAGAGGCCAACGCTCCCCTCCCTTTACCACAAGGGCATTGGCACTCCCTTGCATGCTTACACAGAGTGTTGCAACACTCTGGTGCCTTTGACACCAAAGCACTGCCCCTTTTCTGTCAAAATTTTCTAGGAGCTTAATCTCTGAGTTCAGTTTCTTGCTGTTGGCACTTACTCAGAGTCCTTACAACCTCAGTACATCTTTGTCTTGGCCTTCAACACTTTGCTTTCTGAGAATTGATCACCTTTTGTTTGGAATTTTGATATTTTTTCCTTACCTTGAAGTCACTCTTTGTTTTCGACGATTTAGAGTCAACTTACTGTTTTCCTCTCATTTATCTGACTGAGTGAAAGATTTTGTGAGGAAATTCAAAGGTCTATGCACCATCCCCTTTGATCTTTGAGGTCATCTTGTCCACGCATTTTTCCTTCTTTTTGAGTTTTTGGTTTTCTTTTTGCAAGTTTTGTTATCTTTGTTCTTCTTGTTTTAATCACGACGAGAGTGTGTTTCTGTTTGTGTGAAGTTTGCTTCTGATTGTCTAAATATCATTGATCTTAAAGTCTAAATGACATAGGAAGATTTACATCAAATTGATTATCATTCACACATAAAGCAAAAGGATACATTTTTTATGATTGTTTTTGGATATTAGAACAAAATTCTGTGAAATTTTTAGCATTATACTAGATTTGATTGAGAAACAATTGATTGAGGATACTGTATCTTAGTGTTTGACAGTGAAAATAACATCTTTCTCCTTCCCTTAAATAGGCATTCATTGAAAGAAAAGACTGCTGATCATTTCTTATGCATTTTTTGGAATTGAGTCATAATACCATCTGTTTCGTTTTCATACACCCTTGAGTAAAGAACAGCTACAAAATTAACGCTAATTAAAATTTATCTAGAACATTTTGTTTTTAGAATCTTCCACCAACATTAGACTAGGATTAACACTTTGGATTAGGCTGTGAGTACAACTCTCCAAAGTATTCAAAACAAACATTAGCATGTTGCGATAGGGAGAGAAAATCCAATTGTCGTATAGGCTTTCTGGGATCCCCCTCTCACACAGGGGTTACACACGAGGTCGCATTCGAGAGAGTTACTGATATTATCCCTCTGTGGTTCAACCGTTTGTAGTGGTTGGAATGTATATTGAGGGTTCTTCTTGAGGTTCAACTAGTTTCATTTAGTCTCGATGCTTCATGAACTCCGAATCCGTTCAGGGTCCTCTGGAGTTCTACTAGTTGGGTCATAACTGAGAAGAAAATAGCAGAGCATAGGCATCACCTTCTAGTTGGGTTTTTTTCGTATTGGGTTTTCCCAAGGTACATCTTGTGTTCATTCTATGCATGGTGTGTGATTTTCTTAGATTCTTTCATTTCAATTTTAGTTATTCCAGTACTTTCATGCATTAAGCTAGTCACACCTTAAATCTAAAATATAAAGTAAAACACTGCATAATAAGGGATATCAGAATATTGTATGATCTATTCTGACTAACTAGTCGAGTGGAATATCCACGGTAGTTTATTTATCTTATTGGTATCAGAGTAACTTTCTTTGTGGTTTTTGTGAAAATTTGTAGGATCCAAGAATTGGTGTAAAATATGAAACCCTAGCATGATGGCAAATGAGCGTAGTAACAATCCACATAGTGAGTCAAAAGAGATATTTTCAAAGTAGGAAACACGTGTCACTATCGTCTCTCACAACATGGCCATCCTCATGCCAACTCTAGAGAACAAGTTTGGACATTTTTGGGAGTTTTGTGGCTCTAACTCAAAATCTAGATTGGATGAGGAATATGGAGATAACAAAGACCTAGAAAAGGAGTTAAAAAAAGGTTAGAGAAAGAGAGGCCAAGTTCTAGTGCCATCAATTCTTCTCAATTTATGTTTAAAGTGGAAGAAAAAGTGGACATTAAACCCTACCAAGGTGACATTGATGCTCTTAAGTTGAATCAATGGTTGCAATAGTTAGAAGTTGATTTCAGTGTTCATAACATAACATAAGAGCACAAGATTTCATTTGCCTGATTGAATTTAGAAGCCCATACCCAAAATCAATGGTAATGTCACATAGAGACATTTAGGTTGGAGGGTGACCCATCGATAACTAAGCGCGAGGTGTTTAAAACCTTCATTAAGTATCAGTCCTACTCTATATAGTATGAAAGGGACCAGTGGATCCATTTGCATTACTTATGGTAGAAACACGGGTAGAGTGTGCAAGAGTACACCATTCAGTTCCAAAAAATGGCCATAATGTTGGGTATATCACCTAAGAACTCGTATGTACTCCTCAAGTATTTGGGTGGTCTACACAATCATTTACAGAGGCGAGCGATGCTCTTTAAACCTAAGATAGTTGATGAGGCTTGTGTGTAAGCACAATATCTATAGAATACAGGCAAAGAATAAAAGACAACCAAGTGTTTCTAAGTAGAAATACCACCAAGATTATCCTAAGGAGGGAAAGAAGAAGTGGAAAGGAAATGACAAGAGGACAATAATGTCTACACATTAGTGCTAGGATCCAAACAACCAATGTAACCATTGTAATATCAATGATGACACTAAAGATAAGTGTTGGAAGCTACATCTAGAGTGAAATACAAAGAATTGCAAGAACGACATGTAACATCACCAACCACCCTAGGGTGGGCCACGTCACACAACCTTAACTTCTGTAGCATTGATACCAACCGGTAACATCACCTAGCATACCAAAAATAAATATTACTCCAAAAATCCAATGCGTAGATACTATACTAAACTCTTGTCTGTGCAGTATCATTAGAAGTAACACACTCATCCCAAGCTTGAGTCACACCATACAACTTATCACAACGGAAGCAACATTCTCCTTTTTAAACACAACTTAAGCAACATAAGTAACTCAATAACTAGACGTACCACCATACTGATCACACAACAAAACTGTGAGCACAACCATCTTGGAGTCGTGCACCAAATCTGATTTCCTTGTGTGTGGAATCTAATTCCCCGAACACACACAAATTCCAGTCTCTTGGTGCACATAGGCTACTTTCTTGTGTGCCTAGTTACGTAATCCTCTTTTGAAGATTCATAACCAAAATCACAATATTAACTTAACATGCAAGGCTATCATCAACTGACATACTCATACACAACTACAAATAAAGTCTATAAGTACCATACATACATGTGCCAACATCATCAAGCATAAAAATAAAAATTACTTATATGCGACAAGAATTAACCCATATCAAGCATAGACAAATATGCATGCAGTAAATAAGACAAGCACATAAATAACACTTATCTTTTATGGAAATCACCAACTACACACATATCTCAGATGTTCCTCCCAACCATAGGTTCCGTTTCTCATAAGATTTCAGCAATAGGTGACCCTTAAGCCGGGGCTTAACTCCACCAATGAAAAAAGGTTCCTATTGACAAGCTAATGTTCGATTCTCAACAAAATTTCTCAGTCTTAGGTGCCCGCTACTGCAACTAGCCCATATTCCTTCATTCCCCACACACCTGTCACACCCAAGGAAGTGTGCCCCTTCTCTGATCAACAGTCCTTCGACTGCCCCACTTCCCTTCAAGGGTTACCAACAATAGGCCAAACATGAAGTCTTTGAGCTCTGCATCTAATGCTCAATGCACCAGGGAACAACTCTCAGCAAAAATCTCACCTGGAGAGTATGCTCATGGTTTTGTCAACCCACTTCTCAATATCGAGTCTCTCACCAAGAGAAACTGCTTACAGGCCTCACAACCCACTTCTCAATAGCCAATCTCTCACTAGAGAGACTGCTCACGAGCCTGACAACCCGTCTCTTCGACAGTAAACTCTGATCACTACCCCACAATTGCTTACAAGCTGCCCCGACCCACTTATGCTCACAAGAGCATGAAAACATGAATAATCTTCGAATTCTTCAAATAATAATGCAATAATGCCCAAAAGACACTAAGGCAAACAATATATATTGCATGCCTTCAACTTGACACTTGTCACCTTCAAAAGTAGCATGAGCCACTTGGTGACTCATTCCCTACCCTCTGGAACTTAGGATAAAATAATTATCCAACATTACACTTTTCCAGAAATATTATAAAATATTCCCCAAAACTTAAGTCCCACCCCCTTTTCCCTTTTTCCAGTGGAGTTGCCCCCCCATATCTTTTCATCTGAGTATGTCTGCGTGCAATGATGTAATATTATATTAATAACTGAGTATAATTACATGGATTGGCGCACTGGCCTATCTGCGTCCCGGCTCACCAACCTCATACTCACACAGGTTCTCTGGCCTCAATACATACATACATACATACATACATACATACATACATACATACATACATACATACATACATACATACATACATACATACATACATACATACATATATATATATATATATATATATATATATATATATATATATATATATATCAAGTATTTGCACTTCCATGTCATTACCGCGCACTTACCCAAGTGCGCGCAACATGGTGCAATGTGCACACTTACCTAGGTGCGCACAACACTATGACATGTGCGGCCCCTGTCTTGATAACAAATCTCCACGAACTTACCTGGGTATGTGCAACACCAACACCGGGTGTCAATGACTCACTAGCTTATATTTACAATTACAAAGGGTCCGGATTCGGGACATTACATTCCCCTCCCCATTATTTATGCATTGTCCTCACTGCATCTTATACACATGTACATACAACATTTCAAAATTCTTCAAAAAGACGAGGATACTTTGCTCGCATGGAATTCTCATGTTTCCAGGTTGCATCCTCAGAATCATACCTGGTCCATTGGACCTTTACCAACTCCATGACTCGATTCCGGAGTTGCTTGATTTTTTGATCCAATATGCAAACCAGTCACACTTGAAATTCATCTTCTAGCTCCACATGAATTACATTCCAATCAATAATATGATTAACATCGGGGATGTAATTCTTAAGCAGTGACACATGGAAAACATTATGAATACACAAGGATGTAGTCAATGCAAGGACATATGCGACATGACCAATCCTCTCTAGGATTTCAAATTACCCACAATAGTGTGCTGCTAACTTAGAACACTTTCCCAACTTCAGGGAACTACGCATGGCCTTCACTTTTAGAAACACATGATCACCCACTTTAAAATATCTGTGGGTTCTACCTTTATCTGTGTAGTTTTTTTTCCTGTGTTGGGAAGATTTTAAATTCTTTTTGATATTTACCATCTGCTCTTCCATTTCCTAGAGTAGATCCGGCCCAATTATTGTGCGATCTGTTGAGTTGTCCCAACTCAATAACATGTTGCACTTTCTACCGTAAAGTGCCTCAAATGGGCTCATATTTAAAGATTTCCGATACCCATTGTTGTAAGAAAAATCTACTAAATTCAAGTAGTCTTCCCATTTGTATGGTTTATCCATCACATACATCCTCAACATATCTTCAATCACCTGATTTCCTCTCTCTTTCTAACCATCTGTCTCAAGCTGATATGCTGAGCTAAAGTTCAGAATTGTTCCAAATCCTTTGAATAACCCTTTCCAAAAGTTCAAAGTGAACTCATAATCTCTATCAGACACAATTCTCTTAGGAACACCATGCAACTTAGCAACTTTGCTCATGTATATCTCAACAATGTCGTTTGCCTTGTAAGTGGACTTCAATGGAATAAAATGGGAAACTTTAATAAGCTTGTCCACCACCACCATAATATAATCATGTTTCTTAGCAGTCCTATGAAACTTAGTTATAAAATCCACCGTTATAACTTTCCACTTCCACTCAGGAATGGGAAAAGGTTGTAACAAACCATCTAGATGTCTGTGCTCAACCTTTACCTTTTGACATTCGAGACATTAAGCAATAAAATCCACAACTTCCTTTTTCATGCATGGCCAATAGTATTTCTTCTTCACTGCGACAATAGTCTTCTAGTAACCTGAATTTCCAGCATAAGGAACCTTATGCATCTCTGACAAAATCATGCTCTTCAACTCTTGATCATTCGACACATAGACCCTACGTCTATACTTGAGGATCCCATCCTATATTAACTCATAACCTTCCAATTTTTTCTACGATATACCTTGCTCTAAAGTTGCCTTTATGTCCATATAACACAAATCTGATTTGGAAACTGATAACATTCTATCGCACAAATTTGTCTGGTACATACTAATGGCAGTAGCATCCATCTCATGCAGCCTCCTGTTGAGTGTGTCAACCACCTTGTTCTCTTTTCCTCTGATATGCTTTATGTCGAAGTCATACTCATTGAGGAAATCTAACCACCTGCTTTTTCTGGCATTTAAACTTGGTTTTCCAAACAAATACTTCAGACCACAATGGTTTGTTCTCAGCTCAAATATTTTACCCATGAAATAATGCCGCCGCATCTTCAAAGCATGCACTATAGCTTCCATTTCTAAATCATGGGTAGCATAGAGCCTTTCACGGTGTTTCAACTTCCTTGATTCATAGCATACCACACGTGCATTCTGAATCAAGACTCCACTTAGTCCCTCCTTGCATGCATCAATGCACACTATGAAGTATGCATCAGGGTCAACAATTCTCAAAATTGGTGCACTTGTTAAGAAATTGTACAAGTGCTAGAAACTCCTTGCACAATTCAGAGTCCATACAAATCACACACATTTCTTCTGCAGGGATGTGATTGGATGTGAAATCTATGAGAATCCTTCCATAAACCTTCTGTAGTACCCTGCTAGTCCCATAAAGGATCTCACTTCCATGGCATTTATTGGTTTTGGCCATTCCTCAATGGATTTTATCTTCATTGGATCCACAACTATTCCTTCATCTGAAATAATATGACCCAAGTAATGAATCTGTCACTGGTAAAATGAACACTTGCTCAACTTTGCATAAAGCTGATGCTCCCTTAACACCTGCAACACCATCCTCAAGTGCTACTCATGCTCTTCCTTAGACATTGAGTAAATAAGAATGTCATCCAAAAATAGGACGATGAACTTATCCAAGTAATTTCAGAAAACTCTATTCATTAAACACATGAAGACAACTAGTGCATTTGACAACCCAAATGGCACCATTGTGAACTCGTAATGACCATACCTTGTTTTGAAGGCATTCTTGCTGATGTATTCCTCTTTTATTCTCACTTGGTGATATCCAAATCTAAGATCTTTCTTGGAAAATATCCTCGTGCCCCTTAGTTGATCAAACATATCATCTATCCTTGGAAAAAGATACTTGTTCTTCATTGCTATCTTATTCAATTTCCTAAAATTGATACAAAGTCTCAATGTACCATCCTTCTTCTGTATGAACAAAACTGGCACACCCCAAGGCGACACACTTGGGCGTATATACCCTTTCTTAAGAAGTTCTTCAAGTTGCATCTGCAACTCCTTAAGTTCTGGCGTACTCATCTTATAAGGAGTCTTGGATACAGGTGTTGCTCCCAACATCAAATTTATAGAGAAGTCAATATCTCTTTTTGGTGGCAATCACGATATCTCTTTAAAGACATCCTCAAACTCTTTCAGTACTACGCAGTCTTTCATATTTGACACTTTATCCTTAAGTTCCTCTTCCATGTGCGTTGCGAATACTTGACATCCTTTACTGTATCTTTTCTTCACATGCAAGTCTGAAACTTCTCTTATATTCACAACTCTTGGAATTCCTTGAACTGATATCAAATTTCCTTCCTCATCCAAACAAGTGAATGCCTTATTGTAAAAATGTAGGACAACATGGTGCTCGTCCAACCAATCCATACCAATGAGGCAATCATACGAGCCCAAAGGTATAATATTCAAATCAACCTTTGTGCACAGTCCATTCATTTCCATTGGACATGCCTTAACCATGTCATTGATTTTCCTTTTTGCTCCTGTAGCTAACTCCACCAACCAAGGTTTTCCAAGCTTGATTTTTGGCAAATGGAATCTTTCTACCATCTTAGGATCTAGATAACTATGACTAGCTCCCGAGACAATTAAAATGGCAATGGGTTGGTCATTAATATTACCTTCCACCTCGATCACATGCGACTGAAACTCAGCCTGCTTGTTATCCAATGTTGTGTAAATCCTTGACACATTTCCACCCATGTTCTCAACTTTCACAACTTGTTGTACACTGTGCACAATCCTTGCTTTATCACCTCTTTGAGGGAAATATCTATGCATATGATTTCCGCCACAACCCCAACACTGCATAGGTTGTTTCCATGAATTTTGTTCCATTGTTTCCAACATTCTAGGCTCACGGAGATTTGTATTTCCTTGCGTAGTATTTCTGAAAAATGTTGGCTTAGCTCCCTTCTTCCTTTGTTCCACCTTTCTTTTCATCTTTTCTTCCCAAGCCTTTTGGGAAGTCTGTCTTTCCCTTTATTGCTCATAAAGATACTTAGCACGCCTTATTGTTTCTTCCAACGTCTTAGGGTCATGATACTATATCTTGTCACTAATGAATGAGGGCAACCCACTCAAGTACCTCTGAATATTCACTTGTTCATCCTTGATAAAAGACACATATTTCAGCAGCTCTAAAAATCTCCTTTCTTACTCATCTATTGTCATGCTTCCAAGCTTGAGTTTGTAGAACTCCTTCATATTCCTATCATAGTACTGCTTGGTTACGTATTTATTTTGTAAATACCTCTTGAACTCCCTCCAAGTCACTTTCCTTTCCTCAATGTGTTGTACTTGCATGTACTGATCCCACCACTTTGACGCCTTTCCTTTTAATTGATAGATAACAATTCTCCCTTCTGCTTACGCAGAATAGTTATGCAGCTGGAAGTACTTCCTCATACCCAATAACCAGGTCTCCGCATCTTCGTCCTTTTATGCTCACCATCAAAGGTAGGAGGCTTGATCTTATTCATTTTTCCTTGTATCTCATCCACCCTAGTCCTTCTCTTATGCTTTCTGTCAGGATATGGACTTGAGCTACTGCACGCTTTCCTGAAAGGATGCTTCAACAAGTGAGGTCGATGCTTATCAACACTTCTCACTTCTCTTCTTTTCTCGTCATGAGACCAACGACTTCTTGACCTACTTGACTTTGTCTCCTTATCCATTTTCTTTTCTATTATGTCCAGGCTCTGCATCAATTTGACATTGAAGTCATCTTGCTGCTCCTTGGCTTTCATAAGACTTTCATTATCAAATTTATAGATCTGGACATCTTTATGCAATACTTTTACAGTTTCTACCAAGTTCATGCACTCCTCCTTGGATTCTGTACCATCAACATGCAAACCGACATACATATCCCTGAATTCATCGTCAGGATTGTAAGTCCTATGTGCACCATCTATGCTTTTGACCTTTTGCACTGATTTTATCCTGTTCTAATTGCTGATAATTCTGCAAAATGTGCAAACAACAAGATTGATTAGACTAATTCACGAAACAACTTCATGAAAACTCTGCACCATCTTATCATAATTCTTCCTTAGGAAGGCCATGCGTGCACTAGTATTCAACATACACCAATGTGCGATGCCAAATTTTAACTTGTACATTGCTTATCAGTAAAGCACATGCACCACAACTCTGTTCTACGCAATCTCAAATCCCTTAGTGTGCACATCCATGCACCAATGTGATACTACACATTTCTAGTGTTTTACTCCGCAATATCAAGAATTTAGTGCACACACCTACGTAGTCTTACTTATTGCGCACCATGGCCACGCTGGAATTCCAAATTCGGCCCACGCAGGCTCAATGTTGAAACTGAAGCTCTGCAACTTTTGTTGAACTCTGGCCCATACAAGTCTAGTGTTGAACGAATAGCTCTGATACCATAATGTAACGTCCCCAACCACCCTAGGCTGGGCCACATCACACAACCTCAACTTTTGTAGCAATAATACCAACCGGTAACATCACCCAACATACCACTGAGCAATGCTACTCCAAAAATGCACTGCGCAAATACTATACTAAACTCTTGTTTGTGCAATATCATTAGAAGTAACATGCTCAACCCAAGCTTGAGTCGTGCCATACAACTTATAACAACAAAAGCAACATTCTCCTTTTTTAACACAACTTAAGCAACGTGAGTAACTCAATAACCACGCGTACCAACATACCGATCACACAACACAACCATGTGCGCAACCATCTTGGCATCATGCGCCAAATCTGATTTCCTTGTGCGTTGAATCTAATTCCCTGAACGCACATACAAATTCAAGTCTCTTGGTGCACACAAGCTACTTTCCTGTGCGCCCAACTACCCAATCCTCTTTCAAAGAATCATAACAAAATGACAAGATTAACTTAACATGTAAGGCTATCATCCACTGGCATATTGATACACAACTACAAATACAGTCTATATGTACCATACTTATAGGTGCCAACGTCATTAAACATAATAACAACAATTACTTATATGCGACTACAAACAAGCATAGACAAATATGCACACAGTAAACAAGACAAGCACATAAAGAACACTTATCTTTTATGGAAATCACCAATTGCACACATAACTCAGACATTCCTCCCAACAATAGACTCTATTGCTCATAAGCTTTCAACAACAGGTTACCCCTGAGCCGGGGCTTAACTCCACCAGGGAAAAAGGGTTCCCATCGACAAGTTAATGTTTGATTCTCAATAGAATTGCCCAATCCTAGGTGCCCACTGTTGCAACTAGCCCACAGTCCCTCATTCCCCACACACCTGTCACACCCAAGGAAGTGTGCTCCTTCTCTGCTCAATAGTCCTTCGGCTGCCCCATTTCCCTCCCATGGTTACCAACAACAAGCTAGACAAGAAGTCTTTGAGCCCTGCATATAATGCTCAACACACTAGGGAACAACTCTCAACAAAATTCTCACCTAGAGACTATACTCACGGTTCTATCAACCCACTTCTAAACAACCAATCTCTCACCTAGAGAAACTGCTTACAGGCCTCACAACCTATTTCACAATAACTAGTCTCTCTCTAGAGAGAATGCTCACGAGCCTGACAACCCATCTCTTCGACAGTAAACTCTGATCACTTTGCTACAACTCCTTACAAGCTTCTTGGTGCAGATAAGGTAATAATCATATTTTTCCTACAGTCCGACCCCCTTCTGCTCACGAGATCTTGAAAACATGAATAATCTCTGAATTCTTCGAATAATAATGCAATAATGCCCAAAATACACTAAGGCCAACAATATATATTGCATGCCTTCAACTTGACACTTGTCACCTTCAGAAGTAGCATGAGCCACTTGGTGACTCATTCCCTACCCTCGGGAACTTAAGATAAATAAGTATCCAACATTACACTTTTCCGATTTTTTTTATAAAATATTCCCTAAAACTTACGTCCCACCCCCTTTTCCTTTTTCCGGTGGAGTTTCCCCCCCATCTCTTTTCGTCTGAGTCTGTCAATGTGCAACGATGTAAGATTATATTAATAATCGAGTATAATTACATGGATTGGCGTACTGTCCTATTTGTGTCCCGACTCACCAAAATCATACTCACATAGGTTCTCCGTCCTCAATACATCTACAATCTCTCTCTCTCTCTCTCTCTCTCTCACACACACACACACACATATATATATATCTCAACTCTGCGCACTTCTATGTCATTATCACACACTTACCCAAGTGCACACAACATGGTGCAATGTGCACACTTACCCATGTGCATGCTGCACTATGACATGTGCACCCCTTGTCTTTATAACAACTCTTCGTGCACTTACCCAAGTGCGCACAACACCAACACCAGGTGTCAACGACTCATCAACCTATATGTACAACTACAAAGGGTCTGTATCAGGGACATTACACGACACCAAGAAGAAGAATATGCTAGTCTTTGATTCAAACAACTCGGTAGAGAGTAGCTTAGATGTAGATGAAAATATTGTCTACACTGCAATTAAGAAGTAGGTGAACCTAAGTTTCCGTCCCAAGGAAGAGAAGGAGACGAATAACCCCTTCCATATTAATATCTAGGTCAAGAAGACAAAGGTGGATGCTCTTATTCTAGTACACAAGCCAACCTCATAGAAAAAGATCTAGTTAGCAAGATATTGTGCCAACACAACAACCTCCCTAATTTATTCTCTTACTTATTTCCTAAGAGAAGAAATTGCCCCCCCCCCACAAAAATTTCTACTGGAAAGCCTCTCAGACTCTCTCATGCATGGAAAATCCCAAGTCTCTCTTCCCACTCTCCATACTTTACCATTTGCAACATTTTTTCATATCACTCTGACCTGTCGATACATAGTATTGACGAGTTCCCTCTTTCTTCGTTGATACATAGTGTATCAATGAATATCCTTCTTCCTCCGTCGATACAACCAATATCGATGAGTTAGTGATTTCCTCACCGATACATCAACACCATCAGTTCTTGACTTCATATACACCGACGATTGATCTCTCATCAATCGCCAATACATCACAGACCATCTTGCTATCATCGCCGATACATATGTCACTTAAGTCTTGGTTAATGATCTCGACGTATTGGTGACCATGAAGTTTATGTCACTGATGCACCAACGTACTTCCCCTCAACTTCGCCGATACATTGTGTATCGACGAGGTTCATCTCATCTTCTTCGATACATCACATATTAGCAAAGTTTCTTCCTTTATCTTCGATGCACAATGTATCAATGACGTTTCTCTCTCTCTCTCTCTCTCTCTCTCTCTCTCTCTCTCTCTCTTTGATGCACTGCTTATTGACGAGTTTCCCTCTTTTGTCGTCTATATGCCAACAAAAAATTTTCAACCCCTCATCAACATTGAGCATATGGACAATGATGTTATTTTCCTCACCGATGTAGACCTTTTCAACAAGACACTCCTTCATATTGAGACCTCTCCTATTCTCCTCTAGCTAAGATCCTTATAGTTGCACTCATCAGTCAGGTTTCTATCGTTTACGATGATTAAGCATTTCATGCCTGACTGGATAACTGATGCCTACCTCACTTAATCTACATTATGTTGCAATCATAATTGAGTATTGTTATAATTTGGGCAAGTCTGTTTGTGTTGCTATAACTTACATTGTGCATACCATACCAACTTGTTTACTTTGTACTTCTTGATTTTATGACTAACCATGATCATGAAAGTGTTTTCAATCATCAAGCGGGTTAACTTCAACATCTATAAGACTTACACTGACTCCCAGCTCCTAAATAGGGTCAAGTGCTCCGAATGTCAGTTGACTATTTTCATGGGATTTTATTTATGAGCCCTTGATAGATGACCTCAACTCCAATGGATGAATTGAGAGCCTATACAACACAGATAAGATTGGAACTGACATAACTTAATTTGGGCAAAGCAACAACAAGAAAGGGACCTAAACTTTCATTAAAAAACGCCTTTGCTCGTAATTTTTGGGCGTTTTTCAAAGTGCAATTTTCATCCCCAAAGAAGGCCAACTGTATGATTTACATGATTATGATTCCAACATAACTGAAGGAATTAAAATTCGAGCCGGAAAGCGTCAAAACGATCTCTAGGAAGTTCTCGCCCAAATCAACCTCATTAGCTGTGAAATTGATGGAATGTTTGAATGACACAGTAAGTTATCTCATTGGAAGCATCTCCCCGCGCTATCCATGTCGCAAAAAATGGTACCCCAATCAAACGTCGTATGAGTAAGTTATGAGCCTTTGAAATCATGCTGTGTAGCGTTGAAATCCCCTTCAAAAAGGTAATCGATTGGTATTCTTTGTTTCAAAAAGTTAAGAAAAAAATGGTTCAAGTTTAATAAATATATATATATTTTAAATAAATTTGGGTTTTAATTTTGATAAAAAAAAGAATTATTATTTTTTATTAAAAACAGGTTTTAATTCGGCTTTAAGGAGTTTATGTATAAGAATCTATATAACTTTGGAGATCATGATCTAGGTTTTTTGTGGAGATCATGACCGATATTTGTTTGTGAAGACCGATAAATGACCGATAAATGTATATGTGGATGAGGGGAGGGGAGGGGAGCATGGCCCACGACTCCTCCCTCATCATGTTACATGGAAGATGTAAAGGGAGGAGGCGTGACATGTTACATTTTTTAAGTCATTTTAAACCTTACCATAAAACACATATTAAGTGGGAGGAAGACACCCTTTTTCATACCACAATTTTAAATACAAGTGCTCCTTTACCCAGCCAAAAAAAACAAAGCACCCGAGTCAATGAGAAAAACATAGCCGGTACATATCGAAAGCCTTGTGAGGAACGTGGCCGGTACGTAGGTAAGTTCAAACACTTGATAGGTTTAAGGTTTGGCATGTGGTGAAGGTTTGAGCGAGCCTGGAGTTTCACGTTCCACATGACATATTTTTTTTATTTCAATTCGTATTTGACACGTGGATACAAAATCCATAAGTCAATACCGACCTATATCAAAATATTAAATATGTTAAATTGATGTTTAACAACGTAAGTTACTCGTCAAAATTTGTAGTAGGGATTTACAAGTTACAGGCTTAGAAGTCTACAGGGCCTAAGTTAATAGCTATAATTCATGGCTTCAACCTTCAAGGCACTCGACATGGGTGAAGGGACGACATTGTGGCATTATGGTTGATAACACCTGGCCATGATTATTTGAGAGAGTAAATGAACATTGAAGGTGCGTACATGCTACAACGATTCATTCCCAAATTCCAATGTTGGAGCTAGGGTCTTCTCCGCTCCAACCTCCAACTTTGCTCTACGACTATGAGTCTACTACTGCTCATCACTAAAGCCTTTGCATCTTTGCTTTGCAAACTTCCTAGTGCTTAGTGCTAAACCCTGGGTTTGTTTCTCTCCGAAGTTATGGCATGATGCTAAGCAAGTAAAACACAAACCCTACCACATAATCTAAGGTTAAAAAGAAGGAATGCCTACAAGTTTGCAACGATCACTTCCAAACTTTGGTCCTCTAATTCCTTCAGCCTTTCACAACAACTAAAACTAGAGGTATTGTCCTACTCTATATTTAAAATCAATGTTTTTTTGTTTTCCATGATTATCCGTCATTTTTCCCTTTTTAATGGTTAATCCTTGTGTCATTCATGAGTCGTACCCATCTTCAATTATCTCTAGGTTTCTATTGCCTCCTATGCCTCCTGTCTCAATGCTGAACGTTGACATGTATATGCTCCAAACAACAAATAGATGTACTATGCCAATTTGCCTCAACTTTCAATGCTCAACTCAAAGTCTTTTGTTTCTCTTAGGAAAACCCTCTTCCTGATTTGCTTCCAATTTTTGTTAAAACAATGATGAATTATATGGTGGGTTCAATGGAGCACAGGGCATTCAAATTCAATATCACTGTCCATGATAGAAATTAAACAAAATGTGCCTCCCTTCTTTCCCTCTCACCCAGATGAATATATATATATACATTGGACACTAGTGTCACATATCTTTAAAGTTGAGTTATCAGAGTTACCATTCTGGTTTATAGGTACTCCACAACATGGGTAAACTAAGGTAGAGGGTTACAATGATTTTTTAATCTCGATAAAGTTTATCCAAAATTCAAAATCTCATTTTGATAATGTAAATATCTTACTTGAATGTGACAAATTTTGTAAATGCAACTTTTTTAGTAATACAATTTTTTTAAATTCATCATAAAATTTATCAAAAACATTTTATTATATATATATATATATATATATATATATATATATATATATATAACATTTACAATTTTATAATTTTTTTTTTTATAAATATTTATCATAAAATTTGATGATATCTTTTTAATTTCTAAAACCCATACCACTCAATTAAAGAACAATGCTCAATACTCAATTAAAGAACAATGCTCAATACACAACTGTAATTTTCAACATTTTGCGAAAATTGTTTTTAACCTCTCTAATAAGAAAGAATAAAACATTCACAATGTCTTAAATTTCTCATCAAATTTATTAAAATTATAAATATCATTGGACAAATAAATTCAATACCTTTCAAAATTCTTACTTGATAACTCAATTTTATTATATATTTTAATTATCTTTTAATATCATTTTTATTATATAATTTAATTATCTCATATTATCATTTTATTATATAATTTAATTATCTTTTACTATCATTTTTATTATATAATTTAATTATTTCATATTATCATTTTATTATATTATTGAATTATCTTTTATTATGCAATTTAAATATTTTATATATTCATTTTTATTAAATAAAGTTATTTTTTTACTTCGTACAATAGTAATATTAACTTTGTATTTCTATTCTTTGTTTTTAATGTTTTAAATATAATTTTTATAAATATTTACGTATAACCTTAAAATAGTTAAAAGTTAAAACCAAATTTATATATTTTACCAGATTTTAAAAACATATATAATATATTAAATATTTTAATTTTATTTATTTATTTTTATAATAAATTAATAAAAAAAATTAGTTTCTTTATGAATGTTTTTGATTTTTTTTTTGAATTTGTTTGGTATTTCTTTTTAAAAAAATTATATAATTGATTTTTTTTTTTTTTTAATGCAAGTTTGTATATAATATACCCTTATGATTCTGGGTAAAACATAAAATGATAGGCATGAAAAAAAAATAACGGTCATTAAATTTTTACTTGATGGATAGGGAAAATTTGAAATTCCATGCTTGGACCATTTGAGGTTCCTTGTCATTTGCATGAGGTGGAGAGGGAGGAGGCCCAATCCATGACCCCCTCTATTTGCTAATGGAACGTCGAGTGTGGTGGGGAGGGGGAGTGACATATCACCCCCTTTTAAAATATTTTTTTAAACTTTTAATTATCTCAACATCAAAATTTTCACCCTCAACCAAAACCAAAAGTGAACTAGGTGCCACCACTTGAAACCAAACCAATACACATCAATTTGATTTGAGTCTTCATACAACACAAAGATGATACAACAACATGAACTAAGCCCCATTATCACAACAATCACGTGCAAGTTCTTACAACATGACATGACTAGAGCTCTTCCAATGTTTTGAGACTTAACTCAATCATCGACTTGCCAACAAAGGAGGTCACTCATTTCTTGTCAATACACCCAGTATCAGAGCTAATCACTTGATATTCGTTGATACTTACCAAAGTAGTTCATGCTTTCCTTGCTGATACATACCGGAGCAGTTCATCCTTTCCTTGTCGATACAGGAGTTCGTGCTTTTCTTGCCGATACAGTGACAAGGCCCTACCAAACTGCCTTTCGTATTTTGGCCATAAATTTTGACTCGAATTCCCATTTCATGTGTTCCTTATACCGTTGGAATGGTCTTTTCGAGATATACAACTTCACAGTTATATAATTTGGGAGATTCATCACCAATTGTTCACATTTTTTAGGATTAATATTTGGCACATGGGTAACAACCCCGAAGAACATAATACTTCAACCAAGAGCAAAGGAACTAGGAACTGAACTCATGGAAGCATAAACAAACTCTCACTTAATCAATTTTTTTTAGTTCTATGGGTTCAAATGCATGGTTTCAGTATTTTATTTCAAGGTCATTCTGTGGTCACTCATCTATTGCATGTTGAATGGTGCTAGGTATTAATGCTAAAGGAAGGTCATACTCAGCAACCTAGATGGGTAGTGTGTGAGGGAAGTAGAGCATGAAGGCACAACTGCTATGCATCGAGGTAATCTACCAGTATGCAATGGTACCCTCACAAATACGATTTTCCGCTGAAGATGATAGAGCAACATCATCAACTACAATAACAACAACAACAACTGTCACAACAACAAGGGAGCAATGAAAGGGAATCGAACTCGAATGGTCGAAGAAGAATTCTGAATCCCATTATGGTTGAATATCAAACTTGGAGGGAGAAGTATTTTCCTTTGTCCAGACCACTCTTCATGGTGGGTGAGGTGCACTATGGACAAAATCTACGATGGCCCACCAACACTAAAAGACAAATTTGAAATGTAACTGCATATGATTCATTAAATCAAAAAACATTCTATTGTCCTTGCTCTCTCATCATTACGAAGGGGATAAGGACAAAAGTTTGTAAATGAAGGGTCATAAGGGGAAGGCGGAAGGCCAAGAGTCAAGTTGAACTTCAATAAGTATAGGGATTGGATTCAAGTAAAAGGATTTTGGCTCTCAGAGCTTTCATGTACTATTACTGGAACTTTTAATGAGGAGATGCATGTTTGACCAAGCTATTTTCTGGAGGACTCAGATTCTCGTGTTGGATGTATTGCAGACTATTCCTCTGCGTTTTTCTCAACACTTGGGTTGTGTAAGGATGTACTTCATATTGTAGACTATTCCTATGTATGGTGGCTACATTATTATTTATGTTCTTCGGTGGATATTTGTCTAAATTCACGGGCATAGAAAGGTAAATGATTGTTTAAATGCTAGACTATTCTGTGTTTGCAGTTATTTATTCATATTTTTGTCTCTGATTTGTGTGAACTATTTCCCGAGCCATTGACAAGAGCATGGTTGATTCTATGTTTGCTTTCTGGTTACCTTAGTTTCAACCAGACACATGCATCTTAGATTAGTTGCATTTCATTCTTTAGATTATAAACCTTCATCGATGGATCAAGCCGTAACCGGTAAAACCCAAAACCAAAAACGGCTACCGGGCCAAAATCTAGATGGGTTCTCTATTCCAAATGGTGAGAGGTCTAATTGGGATTTCTCATTGGGGGTAACCCCTGCTGTTGACAAAGGGAATTTTTCCCACTTTAACACAAGCCTGGATTAGAAGTTCATGACCAACCTCACCCATAATCATTGGGATGGGTGAACAAGGATGTAGAGCTCAGGGTCATTAAGTAGTGTAATATCAAATTTGCTATAAGTGCAAATTATTTTGATGAATTGGAGGTAGACATAGTACAACTTGATGTGTGTGGTGTAGTGTTTGGAATCCCCTACATGTATATGAGGGATGAAATATTCACGAGGAGAGAAAATTATCACCGCTTGATCAAGGATGGGAAGTCTTTCATCTTCAATGCACACTAAGGTAAATCCAAGATATATTTGGTAACTTCTAACCAAGCTAAGAAATTGATTAGTTCAAGTAGAAAATATGTATTACTCTTTTTAATAGACAATTGGCCAGTAGATGAATAGGTAAAGGTAAAATAATCTCTAAAGGGATGTACTAAAGAGCAGAAAGATCAGTTGGAGGAGATTTTGCTTGTGTATAAAGAAGTGTTCTAGGAGCCTAAAGGGTTACAACCTAAGAGGGAAATGGAACATGATATATAGTTATTGCTTGACTCCAGATTACCAAACATTGGGTTGGACATAAAATCCATCCTAGAAGTAGATGACGTGAAGAAATAATTACAACAATTATTGGAGTAGAGAGTAATTTTCCCAAGCACCTCACCTTGTGGGTCACCTACCATCATAGTACCCAAGAAGTATGGGACTTGGAGAATGTGTATTGACTACATGTATTTGAATAAGATCACCCTTATGAATTGATACCCTTTGTCGAGGATCAATGAATTACTAGGTCAGTTGTAGCATGCTAAGTACTTCTGCAAGTTGGATCTCAAATCATGATACTACCAAGTATAATTTAAAGAATAATACACCTAGAAGACTTCCTTCAAGACAAGGCAGGGTCTATATGAATCACTGGTATTTCCTTTTGGTTTATGTAATGCACCATCTACATTTATGTGTTTGATGAATGATGTATTGCATCCATTTCTAGATTAATTTGTAATAGTGTACTTAGATGATATATTGGTTTATAGATATACCTGGGAATAACATATCTCACATCTCATGCAAGTGTTAGAGATCTCGAAAAATAACCAACTACTAGAAGACCTTAAGAAATGTGATTTTTCTCAGCAATCATTGGTGTATTTGGGGTATTTAATTGGCGGGGAGGAACTCAAGAGAGATCATGTGAAGATGAAGAGAATCCTTAAGTGGTCTACTCCTACTAATATCACTAAATTGGGAGCTTTGTTGGGGCATCTTAGTACATATGGAAGCTTATAAAATCCTTTTCAACTGTGGCTACACCACTCCATATAATAATAGCTAGTGAAAATAGTTTCTAGTGGGGAAAGAATCAACATAAAGCTTTTGAAAAGATTAAATGATATACCAGTCAAGCACCTCTTCTTCCATTACCTAATTTACAGAAGCCTTTCGAAGTGGAGACATATGCAAGTTGATATGCTATGGGAGTGGTCTTGATGTAGGGAGATAAGCTGATATGCTATCATTATGAAATGTTTCATGGCAGAGCCTTGAACTATCCTATATATGAGAAGGAAATATATTCTCTGGTTCAAGTTGTTAAGAAGTGGAAGCACTATTAGGTGGGCAAGGAGACCATCATCCACACTAATGACCAACAATTATAACATTTGCAACCCTAGAGTAAGCTTCAACAAACTAGACACTATAAGTGGATGGATTTTTTACAATAATTGCATCTAAACATAAAATATAAGAAGAAAATCACTCATAAGTTGAAAAACATGCTTTCAAGGCCACACACATTTGAGATCACAACCTCAAGAACCCTTATGCACATGGAGCCTTTTACCCATGATGCATACAAAGAGGCATCCATAGAATATGAGGAATTTAAAGAGGTGTTTTAGTGGCTACAAGGCCAAGTTCATGTAGAACAAGGTGAAGCAAGGATGAGTGTCATCTCTAGGATGGGTTACCCTACAAGTTAGACAAACGTTGTGTTTCTAAAGGTGAAAGATTACAACTTATCAAAGAGGCTCACACCTCTAAAGTTGTAGGGAATTTTGGTGTTGGGAAAATAGTTGCAAACTTACAAAGGTACGTGTATCGACCTAGAATGAAAGAAGATGTAGCTTGGTTTATTAGAGGACGCATATGTTGTTGTACCAATAGGACTATTAGAAATAAAGGGATGTGCCTGTTTTTCCATAGACAATATAGCAATATTGTCACCCAACCATAGGCACAAAGGCCATCTCCGAGCACCTTAACCTTGATAGAAATAATAATTCTGGTAGCAAACCAATAGCCAACCAAGGGTAGCGCACCTTTCTCCAAGGGTAACACACCAAGCAAGAATAACTAGAAACCAAGAAGAAAGTCCAAACCATAACCAAAAGACCAAGTACAACCAAAAGCCAAAATCCTAGTTGCAGCAGTTGCAACTGCACTCACTCTCCAAACTTGTGCACCACTAGTCATATGCAGTTGTGAGAGTGAGAGTGACAAATGAGCTCTAGCGCCCTCTATTTATACTTCTATATCTTACTTGAATGGGTCGACTTCTCTTTCTAGAGGCTAATAAATCAACATTAAATATTCTCTTGAGCCGACTTGTCTTCTAGGGTTATTATCCAACATTTTAGGGTTTCTCTTGCTTCCTAGAATATTCTAGTCTTGTGAAAGGTTACAAGTGGAGGTTAATACCTCCCGCAACTACCATAATATTAACAATTCCTCCTAGCTAGGGAGGTATTAAAGGTAATGGTATTGAGCACAGACAAACCATTCAACCGGTAGCATCATCAAAGCCACACATGCTATCTCATGATCACGTAGATCAACTCACGAGAAACATCATCACTATCAGTATCATCTAATAGCATCAATTGCATCATCTCTCGAAGCCATACTCCATATGAGTAATTAGGCATGATGTTAAATAAGTCACTCACTCCATAGAGTGATACAAGAGCTATTCTTCTAATCTAGACATATGTGCTAGAGGAATAATTGTTCCAACATATGCTGAAAGTCATGCCATGGGCTACAAGGACTATTCTTCTAATCCGAACATATGTCCTAGAAGAATGACTATCCTGGACCATTTTCCCTCCGGACACTACTGTGAACTCAGGGAAAATGTATGTCTTGTACCAATCTCTTCACTCTGGTCACTACTGTGAACTCAGAGAGATGGACCATTCTTCTAATATTGACATATGTCCTAGAATAATAGTTGTCCATGGTACATCAACAATCTGTCAACCTGGACCATTCTCCATAGGGAGAATGTCTATCCACCAACAATATTTCAACTTGGACCATCATCCACAGGAAGGATTCCTGTCCACCAACAATTTGTCATGCTTGGACCATTATCTTCCTGGAGAATGTCTGTTCATCAACACACAGATTATCTATCTAGCTGGAAATCATCTCCAACACTAGTGATAGTCTCCATGGCAATCAGAACAATTCCATCCAATAGGACACAACTGTGTCTATCCATAGTAGTTAACAACTACTACCCAATGGTACACAACCACTCCTAGTATCACATGGCTACTAACCAGTGACACACAATCACTACTAGAGGATCACATCCACCACGGTAGCATACAACTATTGTCCAGAGACATATAGTCTCTACAACAATCATATCATCTGATATCAACGTACATAAACAATATCATGATACAAACTGAGTCATCTGGGTGATTCTTCCACTCACATCTGTGAGATCTGGAAGAGCGTCTTCCTTATGAAAGTAAAATGTCAGCCATGGGCTATATAGACTATTCTTCTCAAGCATAGAAGAATATCTGTCCCTGATTTTTGAGCCTGGACCATTCCTCCAACACTAATCATAGTGCAACCTGGAGAGAACGAGTCTGCCCTAGGGAATGCATGTCCTTGATTGCTGAACCTGGACCATTCACCTAACTGATCCATTCCTTCAGCACTAAACATATTGCAACCTGGAGAGAATGAGTCTGCCCTAGGGAATGACTATCTGGACCATTTCCTATGGAAATGACTATCCTGCACCAACCTCCAAAACAAACCATTCTTCAAAACTGCTCACAACTATGAACTTTGAAAGAATGACTTCCCGATGAGGCGAATCATTCTACTTGACCACTACTCAGATTCACTGCCAAGAAGAATGACTGTCCTATAACATTTCCCCACACTGGACACAAGGTGAATCACTATGTATGGTACATCAACAATCTATCGAACCACTTTCATTACGAAAATGATTGTCTGATCTGGACCATTTTCTGAATTGGAAAATGAATGTCCGTAAAAAATATCGAACCACTTTCCAGATTGGAATGGAACTGCCCAACCTGGACCATATTCTGAACTGGAAAATGACTGTCTATAAATCAATAACATATCAGTGCTCCCTCCCAACCTGGGAGTAATCACTTCCTTTTTCAATAAGGAAGTTGTCTCCACGAGCCCTAGCTTGTCCCTTAAGTACACAAACTTTTCATTTTGGACATAGGCTTTACCAAAATATCTACTATCTTCTCATCTGTGGAGATATACTAGATAACCACTTCTCCCCTCCATAATTTATCATTGAGAATATAATGTTTGATCTCAATGTGCTTCGAACTGTCATGGAACATTGGGTTTTCTGAAAGATTCACATAGCTTTGATCATCATAATATATCGCGGTCAAATTCTGCACCTGATTAGTCAGTCCAGAAACCAACTTACGAAGCCACACTGCTTCTGTACAAGCATCACAAGCTACAATATACTCTGCTTCTGCAGTGCTGAGTGCAACAGACTTTTGTTTCCTGCTAGCCCCTGACATCATGGCAAAGCTCAAACTGAAACATATCCAAGTAGCACTTCTTCTGCCATCTACACTCCCCGCCCAATATGAATCGATAAATCCATGCAACTATATATCATAACTCAAATGTACCACAAGGAAAATATCTAGCTGAGTATTCTCCAAATACATTAACGAGCTCATCGATTGTCGATACATAGACAGGTCTACTAGATCAGAGTCTCTCAAATTCTTGAGATCTGTCGTCATGGGAGTTTTCCATGGATTTGCAATCCATCATCCCGGACTTCTGAAGAACCATTTAAATACACTTCCTTTGTCATAGGAAGTTTTCACCATGCTTCTACTGTACATGAGAGGCTGTGAACCAAGTTTGCTTGAATCCATACAAGGTCTTCTTCCATCTGCATACAAGGGTCTCATTTTGGTATACATCAAAACCTTGAGGTTGGTCTACATACGCTTCTTCTTCAATTACTTTGTTGAGAAAAATAGACTTTACATTCATCTGATGTAAACTCCAACCCATGGATACCACAAGAGATATAATGGCTCAGGTAGAGGTATATCTGGAACAAGATGTCATCGTAGTCTTCTCCCTCCTATTGGGAGAACCCTCTAGCCCTGAGTCTTTCCTTGTATCTATCAATGATTAAGTATTTTTCACAATTTCTCACATGCATTGTTCTTCATCATAACTTCCTTCCATTCCTTCTGCTTGACTTCTTCTAGTGGGTTCAAACTGGTTCAATTGGTTGTTCTGAATTTTCTTTCTTTCTTGGGATCTTCATGTTATTCCTCATGTTTATCTTCAATGTTGGAGTCCATGGAATCTTTTACATATTACATGCCCTTCTTTCCTAAAGGATCCAACCTTCCGCCATAGTAACATAAATGTATATGGACAACCAAGGATATTCTAGGCTTCTTTTTGAAGAAGACTTGTTCTAGAGTCAAACTGAACACATGCTGTTTATCATGGTTGCTACTTCCAATGAAGAATATGGACAGATACTTCATAGTATTCACAGATTCTTCAATGGATCATATCATTGGGGGTTAGCTCCCTCCTAATCCCAACTTCATTCCAAAATGAACAATATGCGTGCTCTTCTTTTGGAATTCTATGATTAGCTCCCTCCTTCTAAGAGAGTCCATGCTTTCGTCTTCTACATCTCTCTTTTCTTTCTGCAAAGTGTCACAAGCTTGTTCTAGTTTCCTTTTGATTCCTAACTTCCTTCGAGTTTGACTCCTCTGCGTTTCTTTATGTTTGTTTCTATATGTTATGATTGATGCCCATCTCTCACTTGTGTCATTCTCATAAACTTCTTCTATGATAACATCTGCAAGGATTGTTCATCAAACATATTTCACAAGGGTACTTTCCCGGAACAAGAACAACAAGAACAAACAAAACAATATCTATCTAGAGGAGATGTTAGTTCAACTTGTGAACAAGTACAATAAGCATCTATATCAATATTATTCATATGCAGTTGAGTATTAATTTCACCTAGCAATAATAGAATCTTTCAAATACTGCTTTCACAATTTGTAATGTAGCAACTATCACCTTTGATATACATAAATTTGAAGTTTAATCAAACTTGGAACATGAAGCCTCAATTTCTATGGAGGGTGTGCTTATTCTTTTGAATGCACTAAATCCAAGATTACATCTTGGACAATATCTCTAGTACTTTCCCTGCAAACACACTCATGTTTTGCTAGATGATATAACTTAGATAGCATATATGAGTGCATACCTTTGAAACCTTGTAACATCGTCCAACTTGTCTTCCAATCTGAAACTAGATACCATCATGACAAGAAGAGATTAGAAACTCAATCAGAAGATTCAATGATTAGAACAAGCTAGAAAATCTAAAATTTCAACTTTGACGACAATCAGTTTGACCAGAAGTCAACCTTTGACTTTGACTTTGATAGTCAACCTTTGACTTTGACAAAAAATTCAAACCTGACATTTTTGCTAGCTGAGAGTACCAAGAGGTGCTCTATCCTAGGGCACATTAGGATGTCAAGGAATTAGGTCAAACGTTTCATCATAAGTGCTCAAACACAAGGGTTAGGGTTTGTTGCAACTACATAATCAGAAAACCTAGTTGCAGTTGTAACTGGTGCCATAATGAGCTTAACAAATAACTTCCCAATCTATCTTCTAGTGGTTAGACTTTATGAAGATAGTGTGGGCCCATAACCTGTTAGAAATAAAGTGATGTGCTCATTTTTTCATAGACAATATAGAAATATTGTCACCCAACCATAGGCACAAAGGCCACCTCTGAGCACCTTAACCTTGACAAACAATATAATTCCGATAGCAGACCAATAGCCAACCAAGGCCTACGCACCTTTCTTCAAGGGTAGCGTACCAAGAAAGAATAACCAGAAACCAAGCCGAAATTCCAAACCATAACCAAGAGACCAAGTCCAACTAAAAGCCAAAATCCTAGTTGCAACAGTTGCAACTGCACTCCCTCTCCAAACTTAAGAACCACTAGTCTTATGCAGTTGTAAGAGTGAGAGTGACAAATGAGATCTAGCGCCCTCTATTTATACTTCTCTATCTCACTTGACTGGGCCAAATTCTCTTTTTGGAGGATAATAACTCAATATTAAATATTCTCTTGAGCCGACTTGTCTTCTAGGGTTATTATCCAACATTTTATGGTCTTTCTTGCTTCCTGGAATGTTCTAGTCTTGTCAAAGGTTACACGTGGAGGTTAATACCTCCTGCAACTACCATAATACCAACAAGGAATAGTAACATAAAGCAAGGCTTATACCATCCCATACCTATTAGACCTTGGGAGATAATCTCCAAGGATTTTGTGGGTGATTTTCCAAGAACTAGTTATTTGTGGTAGTTGACAGGTTTAGCAAGATGTGAATTCTTATGCCTTGTAAAAATACCATCAAGGGACATGTTGGAGTAGGAAATTTTGGGGTTCATCGCAATAAACAAGGCATAAGGGGCCAAAGGAAGGAGCGCAGTTGAGGAAAGAAGGAAAAGCAGTGCGACGAAGGGCAAAGGAAGCAACGCGCCAAGAATTAAGGAAGATCAGTGCAAGGAACGGTTGGATTGAAGACCAACTGCACGAAAGACAGTTAGAAAGTGGACAAATGGAGTCCACTTAGAATTAGGGTTTTTGAGTCATGATGTAAGGGATTTTACCCAGTTTTTAGTATAAATAGAGGAAGTATGAGGCAAATAAGGGAGATCTTTGATTATCGCTTTGTATGAGCGAAGTACTTGAGCACCTTTTTGAGTTCTGAGTCGAAGTAATTGTTTTTTTAAGAGCTGCGGAGCTCAGACGGAGTTAGTGTTGAGATGTAATTGAGGGTCAAGTCGCAAGTTGTGGAGCGTGGTGTGACACTAGTTATTCTCACTAGTACTAATAACCTATGATGTAATGCAAGCAGTGCAAGAACCTTTTTGATGAAGAATAATAAGAAGCAGAAGATCTTTGTGGACATAGCCCAGGGGGGGTGAACCACGATAAAAATGGTGTCTCTATGTGTGTTGTGTTGATTTTATATGCTTAATTATGAATGAATGGATATATGAATGCATCAGTTAGATTTTGTTGATAGTGTGCACTAGAATAATCATGTAGAATGAATGTTATTGAATGGATAAAATAGTAGATCTGATGAATGTTGTGGTAGAATGCAAGTTAAAGTAAGAATTAGAAGAAGAAGAACATCCCCAATCCCTTCCATGACTGTATACATCTGCGTCCTGCAATCACTCATAAGTCATCTTGGGTGAAACTGTGCTATACACCATGTGCGTGGTGTAGCCTTTTGGTTTACCAGAAGGGACGATGGTGAATAGGGTTTTGTTGGAGAACTAAGGTAGAACC